>JAUMHI010000025.1:1279074-1314186 GCA_032359435.1 Enteromius unitaeniatus
ATTGTAGTAGCTAGATGTAAACAAACCAGCATGGCAGGCCCTACTGGACTTATGCTATTTTACAATCATTTCTATAGCCAAGGGTGCATACTCCTTGCTTATTTGGGAGGGGGACTGAGGAGGAATAACGGCGCATAAGGCAAGAGAAGCTGTTATACCTTTTATTTTAACACAGCATAAACATAAACACAGCATCCTTGCTGGCTGCCAGTGTTGTTTCACGTGATGTGTGACGTCAGAGAGTGGGACTGGGAGCGATAGGCTTGTTTGAGATGAGCAACATCTGTGCAGAACCAATCACCGGTGATCACCGCAAGATGTGTGCCAGAGATGCACTGAAAGAAAAGTGTCCGAGTTACGTCCACGTCATGCTGGCGTGAAAAACTCTATAAAACTGTTGCGGCTGTGTCAGATTGAGCAGTCGAGCCCAGCTAGTTGCTCTGACTGCACTGACCAAAAGCATGATGGGAAACAACTGACTGGCAACACAAAGAACCGTGATGCTGTGTTCTTATCTAAAATAATTAGTTTTTTTTAACTCAAACATGCCTAGTTTCTCAAACGGAAGGCTGGATCCTTCGGAGGATGCATTTGTAGGCTGCATATGTCATCAAGCCTGGTTTATTTCAGTTAACCGCGCATTATATTGGATAAAGACATTTTTAAACAAATTTTATTCCAAATTGTATTTTTAATTCAGTTGGAGGTTTGCATTTTTGCAACTTTGACATCTCTAAAATACCTTTATTAACTTTATTAAGTTTTTATGACTAAGGCTTGACTAAGTTGGTCTTAATTTTAATTAGTATTTTGTATAGCAAGAAGGCATTAAAATAAGCAAAAGTGACAGTAAAGACATCTAATTTCCTCAGCATCAAATTAGCATAAGGATTTCTGAAGGATCATGTGACACAGAAGACTGGAGTAATGGCTGCCAAAATAAATATAGCTTTGCCATAACTGGAATACATAACATATTCAAACAGAAAGGTTACTTTAGATTGTATGAAAAATTCACAATCTTTATGTTTTGTTACTGCATTTTTGATCAAATACAACCTTCGAAGGCATAAGTGATGTCTTCGGAAAAGGAAATACAGTGCCCTCCACTAATATTGGCACCCTTGGTAAATCTGAGCAAAGTTGGCTGTGAAAATAAATCTACATTGTTTATCCTTTTGATCTTTCATTCAAAAAATTTACAAAATTCTAACCTCTCATTGAATTAAAACAATTGTAAAATAAATGTTTTTCTCCAATACATGTTAGCCACAATTATTGGCACCCAATTATTGCTACGTCCTTTTCCCAAGATAACAACTCTGAGTTTTCTCCTGTAATTTGGAGAACACCTGAAAAGATAAAATAGACCATTCCTTCATCCAGAATCTCTCCAGACCCTTTAGATTACCAGCTCCATGTTGGTTCTCCTCTTTAGTTCACCTCACTCAGGGTTCAGGTCAGAGGTCTGGGACAGACATGGCAAAAGATTCATTTTGTGCTCAGTGACTAATTCTTGTGATTATTTTTGATGTTTGTCTATATAACCCCTAAAATTGTGTTTTTTGGTTACTCTTTGAATTTAGACCCATGGGCCGCCATTTTCAAACTGTAATGTCTTACATTTCCGGTAAAGCGCTTCCGCTAGTAGTAGTTGTATTGAGATTCCGTAGTTTTGTGTTTACTTTTAATATGGACCATAGACAGCTGTCATAACAGCTGGTTTAAGCGTAAAAAATACCCGCAAGAATGTTTTGATCCTAAAAAAGCCGAATGAACATTTGCGCCACTTTGACTGGGATTCACATCTGCTTTTAAAAATATGAACTTTACTTTCAGTTTCATGTACCAGCAATCGGCCGACTTTCCCGCTGTGCAGGTGCTGAGCCTCAGTGCTTTTATAATTCTACATCGAAGATCTGTCCCTGCATCAAAACGAATTCACACTTCCTCGTATCAATACTAATAATAATATAAGCGGTTTTGGCCGTCTGGGTTTATTTATAGTGGGAAGGATGGATCTGATTGGGCTGGTGAGATGGCAGCCGCGGTTAATGTCTTCATGCTCTTCTGCAAAACTTCACATAATTAAAAAGGTCCTTCATAAGTTATAGCAGGCCATTCTTCATTTCATCCTCCCAATGTGTTTTAACACCCCTCCCACGGGGTGGGATAAATATTCACTATTGCGGTGCTTAATAGTTGTCTGTGTGTGACACCCTCTCTCTCTCTGTACATATATATATATATATATATATATATATATTTATATGTGTGTGGGTGTGGAGATCGGAATTTGAAATGACTGTTGGGTGACGTCATTTCCGCCTTTAACGTTAGCTGGTGGTGTGAAGAAAGGACATTCCGTACTGTTAACGTAAGCAAACGAATGTTGCTCTTAGCATCGGTGAGTTGGTGTTTTTTTAAGCCTTCAGATTTGATCACATGCTGTAGGTCTTGTTTTCAAAATTTCAACAGAATAACAGCTTTGTCTGCTATTACGCAGAGTCTTAGGTAAGATGGCAGCGTCACGGAAACGGCTCGTCTGCTTCTGCTTTTGCCGCTGCTGGTGGTTTGGCAGCAGTAGACGGGATTTTCCCCGGTTTACATACTTGCGTGACAGGAAAATATTCGTAGGTGCTCTTTTGGAGAGGTTTTTGCTTTGATTCAAATACGCCAAAGACCATGAATAGACGAGAAGGTGGAATAACATGAAAGCTAGTGTAATTTTTTTTTAATGATTCAGTGGAAATCATTTATATTCATTGGTTTGGTTTAATCAGTACCAGTCTACTTATGATACATGTTTTGTTTTTGCTTTAGTATTAGAGTAAACCTTCAAGTTAATTTAAGTATTATTTTAGAGAATTAAACTATATAAAGGAACCTCCCAGTTCCTAGTTAATGCTTACGAACGAGGAAGTGACAGAAAGGGCAGAGGTGTCATATTTGACTCGGATGATCAAATTAACAAGGATGAAAAGTAAGCCACGGAACATTGATTCAGTTTATGATGAATTAATACTATCTGCAGAGGTCGCTAGGTTTCCAGCCCTCTCTGGTTTGAACATTCACTAAAATGTAGTAAATGAAGAATTGACAAAAGAAAATAGTATTTTCCAGTCAAAATGGTAAAAAGATGATCATTTTACTAACTTTATAGCAAAGGGACCTTAAGTTATTGTATACAAATTTTGAAGTTTATTAATGAAGAATAAAACATTTAGCTAAACGTAAAATTACGGTTCTATTTAATGTTTTTTTTTGTTTTTATTCTATAAATTACATATCAAACAAAAAATAAATAAAATTTTGAGCAGTTTGTCTAGAGAATTAGTTCTTATATCCTAGCTAAAACTAATGTCAGATTAGTCATTGTCATTCTTGAGATAAAACCATCACATCAGAAAAAGAAAAGATGATTGCAGTCATGTCAACTTTAATTTGTAGACTTCTAATAGAAGCCACTTCTGTTTAACTGTGCCATTTTCACCTTTTATGTTGGCATAAGCGAGACATTAATTTAAACCTGTAAACTAATTCTGATTCTCTGTGTTATTTTCAGGATCCTGCATCATTGGGAAGGAAAGTGCATTCCTCCTGCGTCAACCTCTTTTCTATACAAAAGTTTACTTCTTTGTTTTAATAAGATTATGTATTCAGTCATGGACGACTAGACACTCATCATGGGGTGTCCAGCAGAGTGAAAGGCTTGAATAGGGACACCCTTTGCTCACATTTTAATGTGTTTCATATTAACTTTATGTTGCGGTTCAAAGATATCACCATTTTTCATTTAAAAATGTGTTTTGCTCAGTGTAGCTGTGGTGTAGTCCTTAGTGATCCAGGATGAGCTTTTTAGTAGAACAACCTTCAACCTAGTTCTTCAATTAGCCAAGTTTTTTTGATGTGGCTTGTTTTATGCATCACATTATGTTCATGGTGTTTCAGTTCAGGGCACGTGGTATCAGTTCTGTCAAGGTCTCTTGTGTAATCAAATGTTGTAAGAACATTATAGCTGGGAAGTTTTTTTTCGCAAGAGTTTGTTTTTCTTGTTCACATTCAAGAAAATGAATCCTCTGGATATTCAAGCCTTTCCCTCTGCTGGACATCCCTTTCCCCAACTTTTTTGAAATGGAAATTATACAAAACAGTGCTTTCTTGAGAGGTTTGTGCCACAATAGCGCCCCTGCAGATTTACAGTATGATAATTCATCAGAACTCTTTCGTATATCCACATATGCTAAGTTCCCCACCACTGCTCCAGTGACAGAGAGGAGTCTCGCTCGAGCTGGCTTTTATTACACTGGAATAGGTGACCGTGTCCAGTGTTTCCGCTGTAATGTGACTGCTGACAGCTGGCAGTCCGGGGACTGCCCAGCCGAGCGCCACAAACAGCTGTCGCCCAACTGCAGCTTCATCCAGAGTTTACCTGCCACTGCAAACCTCCTGTCATCTTCACACTCCGCTTTTTCCCCTCTTCGCAATGTAGCCATACTGCAGCTGTCCGCCCCTGCGACCACAGGGGTGTCGACTACTACGGCATCAACTTCAGGCCAAACGGAGGAGCAGGTGGGTTACCTAAACATGGGATTCAGCAACCTGGCTCCCTCCAGTCCTATTTCCTCCCGTGGAGTGGAGGACATGTCTCACCAGAGATCACCGGCTTGTCACAATCCCAGTATGCGTCGAGAACAGGAACGCCTTGACACGTTTCAGAATTGGACTCTTGCGACAGTAACTCCAGCTGAACTGGCCAAAGCTGGTTTCTACTACCTTGGCCAGGGCGACAGGGTGGCTTGCTTCAGTTGTGGCGGACAGCTCAGCAACTGGGAACCAGGAGACAGGGCAGTATCTGAGCACCAGAGGCATTATCCCAACTGCCGCTTTGTTCGAGGTGACCGTGCAGATAACGTGGCGTTATCTGGCGGAGGCCTTTCCAATGTATCCAACTCAGCAATGCAACAGTGTGAAGAACGACTGCTCACGTTTGTCAACTGGCCCTCAAGAATACCTGTTCGGCCAGACCAATTGGCTAAAGCTGGGTTTTACTATGTTGGTAAGAGTCTTGATGACGTTACAAATCATTCAAGGTTTAACTTTAGTTCTTAGAGCCTAATGCTTAGGAGTATTTCTTGATTTTTTTTTTTTTTTTTTTTTTTTTTTGGTAGGTCGCAACGATGACGTGAAGTGCTTTTGTTGTGACGGTGGACTCAGATGTTGGGAGTCTGGTGATGATCCATGGGTAGAACATGCTAAGTGGTTTCCAAGGTAAATAGAAGTTGCATAATTTTCCGTCCCATGATGACATTATGTGAATATTAATTTATTATGAATGCATATTTTTCTAGATGCGAATACCTGTTGCAAGAAAAGGGCCAAGAATTTGTTCATCAGATTCAAGCAAGATTTCCAAGACTATTTGAACAGGTATGTAAAAAATATATTTGTTATTTAAACAATGCATGCTGATGGATATCTTACTTAGTTTACATGTTTTACAGCTTTTGACTAATGGAGATACCAACTCAAGAGAATTTGTTGATCCACCTGGTGAGTTGATTTCCTTTACATTTAGTCATTATTTTGTATTTATTCATTTTAGTCAAGTTTACTAAAGTAGATTCAGTGGTGGCCAGTAACAAAGTAGTTGTAATTCGTTACTGTACTTAAGTATTTTTTTTTAAGTATCTGTACTTTACCAGAGTAGTTTTATTTTTAGCAACTTTTACTTTTACTTCACTACATTACTAAGCAAAGGATCGTACTTCTTACTTCACTTCATTTCGTAAAACATAATCGTTACTTATATATCACGTGCTCCGAGCGAGACGCAGACGAGCGATTCATTAACAAACTGATTCTTTTTAATGAACCTGTTCAATCTGTTTGCAAATCGCAACAAACGTTTCATTCTCGAATTGGAAAAACCCAATTGCAGCTGTTCTCGATTCGACAGCTCACTGATTCAAACGATCCGTTCAGAGCGAGTCTCCTGTGAACCGAACAACTGGCGCGTGCGAACGATGATGCGTAAAGTAAGTTACCAAACTTCAACTGAAAATCATATTTAGGTACAAATTGTAATTTTGTTACACTGCTGTAAAGGGTGATCTATTTAAGCCCACACATCAACATCAGTATGTCAAAAACCTTTCATATTCCCTGCTGCTGTAACGTTAGCAGTTTTATTAAAATGCTATGCATTTAGCCCAACGTCTGTTTTTATATAGTTTATCAACGGTATACATTTTTTATTTTGTTTGGATCCACTAGCCAAGCAGACAGACATGAATGTTTATTCATAAACATATAGTGAACATAAGTAGGTCTAAATATTGTTATCTAATGCTGATTGTTTAGCTAACAAGCTTGCTGGTGCTCAGTTGTAGTCATTTTTAGATAATGTCCAAATATTGTTGATATATTACATCTGAGGAGAAAAAGAAAGGATTTGATATTCAGGTAACTACTGTAATGATGAAAGTGGGTTGTAATGTCCTCTGGGGGCATTTAGCCAAGAATGTTTACAATTCAGACAAGGTTTGAGAAAAAAAGAAAAGAAAAGATATTATTTTCCTTCAAATGTTTTTCCTAACTCATTCTCATGTCATATATAACGTTCTGTGACGTTCTGCAAAACAATAGCCTACTTTTTTCGTACTGGTGAAAATTAGACGCTCAACTGTTTTCTCTCGGGTACATTGCATTGTAAGCTTCACAGTGAAAATTACTACATAATGCTCATCAAAAATCTCAGGTATTAAAAAAATTTAAATGCTATATAAAATTTAGTAAACTGTATAAAATTGCAAAATAAATCTATCAGTACTTTTTTACTTAAGTACGTAAAAAAACAAGTACTTTTACTGGAGTAATATTTTATAGTATGGATCTGTACTTTTACTCATGTACTTGATTTGTGTACTTCGAGTAGATTAAATAAGTGTTTTCTAAACTGTGTGTAGTTGTACACTTGGGTCCTGGAGAAGACCGTTCAGAAGATGCAGTGATGATGAACAATCCCGTGGTGAAGTCTGCTTTAGAGATGGGATTTGAACGTACCCTGGTGAAACAAACAGTCCAGAGCAAAATTCTTACAAGTGGAGAGAATTACAAAACCGTACAAGAATTGGTTTCTGATTTACTAAGTGCAGAGGATGAAAAGAGAGAGGAGGAGCGAGAGCTTCTGGCTGAAGAGATGGCTTCAGGTATTTCTACAATGTGTATTTTCTACCAACTATCGAATGATTGAAGAGTTTGAATCTAACACTCATTGCGTTTCCTTACAGATGGTTTTACTTTCCTTAAGAAACATCATGCTGCTTTGACACAGCGTCTAAAAAGCGTCCAGAGCTTAATGGATCATCTTCTGGAGGAGAATGTCATCTCACAGAAAGAGTATGACACTATTCGTAATTGCACTTCAGTCAAGCAGCAGACAGGGCAGCTCATTGATTTAGTCCTGTCGAAGGGAAATGCTGCAGCAGAGGTTTTCCGCAACTGGATCAAGAAGAACGATGTGTACCTGCTCAGAGAATTAATGGGTATGTAATAAATGAATCAGATATGAGATGGTGTCTGTACATTTTCAGTGTTACATGTTGTTAGTCTGTGTCAGTGTGGAACTGCACGGCCAGTAGCTAGGAACACTTGAATCACTTAAAAAAAGGTGATGCCTTTTGTAAAGATCCTAAAATGAGCAGGGACAATCCACAACACTACATAATATTGACAACCAATTTTTATTTTTTTGTTCTTACTGCAATTTCAGCCCAGACAAATGAAGCTGCATCACCGAGTCAAGATCTTTCAGGTATATTCAAACATGAGAAAAGGTTTTCTTTTGATTTTGCCCCTTTTTAATCTCTAGCCATCACACTAAGGGAATCAGTTAGATCCCACTCTGAAACGGAGAGGTTTTATAAAGTGATTGATTGTTTCCGTCATGTTCACAGATTTGCCTATGGAGGAACAATTGAGGAGACTTCAAGAGGAGCGCACATGTAAAGTTTGCATGGACAAGGAGGTCAACATTGTCTTCATTCCGTGTGGTCACTTGGTGGTATGCAAAGAGTGTGCGCCTTCTTTACGCAAGTGCCCCATATGTAGAGGATTGGTCAAAGGCACGGTCCGTACTTTCCTATCATAAAATAAACCCTTTGACACGTAAAAAAAAAGCTTAATCATCCTTGAAATGAATAAAAACCATAAAACTGAGCAAATGGCTGATGCTTGATTTTTTTAATTTATTAACGTATTGTCTTCAACAAATACAGTGTACAGAAATATTTCCATTTCAAGATTCTTCACATTTAAATAGAATCCGTTACATCTTATTTCAGATTAAAAACATTTATTGCACTTAAAAAATACATCGGCACATTTAGTGTTTTAACAGTTCATTCAAGTAATTATTAATCGTTAATTTGCATGTAAACAGTAGAATAAAAGACTCATTTGTTTTAAATGTCCAGGTCTTGAAGGTTACCCCAGCTTGGACCCACTTTGACTTTTACTCTGAGCATAACATACAATTTCACAACACTCTCCATTTCTCGCTTCATAATCTGTGCAACCTGTAAAAACCATACTATTAAACCTCACCACTCAATGTTTTTTATAGTCCAAGGGAAATTAAAAAATTAAAAGCGTTTTATTTACCTGAATGACATCTTCCTCTGCAACCTCGTAGATGAGTTCATCGTGCAGCTGAAGAATAAAAAAGCCTCCTCGAGAAGGTCTACACTGATTTCTGTGTCTACCACCTGAATAGAACATTACACATTAATTTCACATCTCGCATTTATTGGTGAAAATGCTATAATATGAAGTTGGTCATACTCAATCTCATTGGAGGGTGTTGATGTGATGTGGGAACTCCAGGAAACGCTGCCTCCAATCTACGCTGGATGTTGATGGTTGCTAACTTGACAATGTCAGCAGCAGAGCCCTGCACGGTTGTGTTTACTGCCTGTCGCTCTGCCTAAAAAAATGAGGACAGAAATGAAATACTAATACTACCTCAGGAATATACTCAACCGAGGGATCAGCAACCTGTTTCATAAAACAAGTTTACCAATTAAGCCAGGTTTTCTTCAGTTAAGTCTGACTTTTTGTAAGTTCAAAATAAGACAGGCGAACTGAAATAAGCCTGGCTAATTTGGTAAACTTGCTTTATGGAACAGGCCCCAGGAAGACTTACGTGAGACTTTATGTAAACATTTGTGTCTTTTATTCCAGGCAAAAAACGCTTCCTGCCAAGTAATGTCTGCACATACCCATTTTTCACACATTTCTGCACAGTTTCCCGCAGAAAGTTCTGTATGCCTTTTAGTAAAATAAGAAATGAAACTATTAGCATTATTTCATTTTTTTTAATCAGCCACCAATTTTAACAATCATTTACCAGTGTATCTGGATTTAAACGTCTCAATGTAACAAGCAGCATCATTCTCTTCGATGCCCATTTGTTCTCCAAGAGACTTAGCTCCCATGCCATAGATTATTCCATAACAAATCTATTGACAAAAATGTTAAGAGTTTAGTGACAACAATTACCATTTCAATCATCATTTGCAAGTGATAATGCGCCAATGACTACTGCATGGTTATTTACATAAAAGAAGCCTGCTTGTACATGAAAATGCATGTAAATATATTCTAAAGTTGCAAACCTGTTTTGCTTGTTGCCTCATGTTATCATCAACTGAAGCAGGGTCCACCATTTTCCACTCTGCTGCTATGCTTTTAAACACATCTGCTCCACTGTTGAGCACATGGAGGAGACGCCTGTCCCGGGACAGATGAGCTAAAATGCGGAGCTCCAACTGTGAGTAATCAGCAGCCAGAATCAGACCTCCTGAAGACATGTACAAGATTAAAACGGGTAAATGTGTCTCAAATAATATTTATATAAGCAAACAGAGGTCCCTTTAAATTATCCCCACCCATACCTGAAAAAGGAACAAAAGCATGCCTCATGCTAACAGAAAATGGCATCCCTTTTTCCGGTGATTCGTCTGATACCTTTAAAAGGGGTGCCAATTGCCGGTTTATCTTCGATCGTTTACCCCTTAAAACAAATAAACAATTTTAAACATATGATGTATATGCATTTCGCACATATATAGAATAAAAAAAGTGAAAAACACTGCAGCAATATAAGACTTTACCATGTTTTGCTTGCACCATTCTGTGATGGTTGACTTTCTTCTATAAATGTTGGCATCTGAATTTCAAAATCTTTAGGGACATTTTGAATGTTCGGTTCAGTAAAGCTCACGCGCCCTATGAGAGTAAGATTCAAACATTCAAATTCTATCACAAGATACAGCATATATAAAGTTGAAAGGTTATTTCCTCATGCTCCACACCTGTGGCGGTGTGTGACTGTGAGATTGAATGTATCCGGTCCATCTTCAGATATGAGTGCCACTTCTTCTCTCGTTGCAAGGGGAAAACCACTTTTGTCAAAGCATTTGTAATCCTTCTCCACTCAAGAATAACACCTGGTAACTGATGCAGTGGCTTGAGCTTTTCTAAAACATCCTGATGAAATAAGAAAAGGTTAAGAAAGACATACTTTTAAATGAAAGTAAAGAGATGAGGTTGTGGAATACCTTAGTTGTGCTGAACTGTTTTGAAAGTTTGATACGGGCTCCTGCTCTCCTGGTGTAGCCCAACGTCTTCTTGTTCTTTAGAGCATTTAAATCTCCATTGGGAGGCAGCTTCAACTCAAGAAACAACACCTGAAAGAGTTGACAAGTTTTTCATACAGGATAATGAATTTCTATGTGGGTAAATGTATAAGGTCATTATTATTTTGAATGGAGATAATGAAAACCTCTGCTACATCCTCTGGACTGGTCAGTGAGAAGCTGTGTCCTGCTAGCTGATAAGCTTGGGATTCAAGAGCACTTAGCTTGGCCTGCATCACATGTTTCTGAGCCTCACATTCTGCAACACTAAACCCAATACCGTTTAGCTCCAACAACGCCAGGCAGTATTGGGTGGGCATCTCTACTTTCTTGAATACATCTAACAAAGAAAAGAACAAGGCATCATATAATTAGTATCTACCCTCTTAAAAATAAAGAAATGTTCTAAATGGTTCAATAAGGACCTTTCACATCTTTTTGTTTCAAAGAAGGTTCTTCAGATAATAAAAGAATGAGAAAGAGGTGGTTCTTTAAGGAAGCTTTAATTGTTTTTCTATGGTATATATTACCAACGTAAATATAGACCAGGTTTTTTCAATTCTGCACCTGTAGTGCCACTATCCTGCAGAGTTTAGCTTAATTTAAAACATCTCAACCAGTTATTCAAGGTCTTCAAAACTACTAGAAACTTCCACACAAGTGTGTAGGGGCTGGTTGGAGCTTATTCTCCACAGGACACTTGCCCTTCAGTACCAGGACTGAACACCCCTGATACAGACAAATTAAGGCTCAAATGATGCTGTTACCCAAGAAACCATCCTTTTCAAGAAGACAGTTGAGTTGCGTCATGACCCTGAAGACCAGAACAGACTCAACAGCAGCTCTGTACCGCCCAGACAGACTGGCATCTCCATAGATCCCTAAACTCTGCACACCCTGACCAGCACTAATTCCTTCCAGCATCAGGAGATCCTCAGTAGCAAAGCTAGATATCATGCTGTGGAGGGTGCGCTCTTTGGAGCTTGAATCCAGAAGCCAGCATGCAATCTAATGAAAGACAAAGAATTGGATGTAGTCAGATATCCAATCGCCACCAAACTCTGAACAGAAATGGTAATCTTTTGTGTTTCAATTTGACTGTGTCCCATCCAACCTTTGGGTCTTCAAATGCACCACGCATAGCAAGCTCACATGCGAGTACCAGTGTCTTGTAAACATGTATGAAGTCATAAGAGACCATCACACTTGATTCTTTTTCCATGCAGCATTGAATTTGCTTCAGTCGCTCCTCAACTGTAAGAGTCTCGTCGAGAGGTGGTGGAGCTAAGCTGGCACTTATACCTGTCAAAAAATAGCATTCAATGAATCCAAATGAAGTTCACAATGACATGTGAACTAGTTCAATTCACAATGATAGGTTTCCTACCCGTGTCTGACAGCTCCTGTTGTAAGGAGACAAAATAAGCATCTTTTGCTCCCCAGCACACAGATATGCCAATGACAACAAGATCATCATATCCTTTAAGAAGGAAGCCATCTTTTCTTTTCCTCACTGGGGTAGCAGCTTCAAACAGATTACACAAATTTATAAATTGGATATACATTTTTTTATATGTATACTGGGATACTAAAACAACTTCTGAAGTCTTACGTTTTTTGAATTTTCCACCTATAACTGTCTCAGCTTGCACTGAGGTGTTGTCTATCTTCTCACAGGCAAGAGCAATAGAAAATCTGTCCTTTGTTTTCCACTCCTTTATAAATGTATGGAAAAGCCTTATATTACTTGCCACGTCAATTATGGAGAATGTTTCTGGACTGCAGGAGTTAGAAGCAGGAAGTGACTGACACTGAGAAAGCCTTGTAAAGCCCTCATCAGCCAGAGACATGTTTAACTCCGATGCTGTGTTTATCCTCAAACAAGACTGATCATTTTTCTGGGAACTGGAATTTGGTTTCAGTTCAGACCTGTGCTTGGTGACATTAAGAGGTGATTGTATAGCTGAAGTGGTCATTTTAACTCGTGGTGTGACTGGTTCAGAAACTGGCGTGGGAGGAACAAGGTCATTGTGAATCACTTGTTTAGCCTGGACTACCACAAAATCTTCTGTTCTTGAGTTTTTTAAGCCTTCCTGATCAATTCCATGTTTTTTTACTGGGGATATGGCTTTTTCAACAACAACAGCATTTGGCTCCACCACAGCTGAATTTGACTGCCCTGGAATCTCAGATGGGGTTGAAAACTGATCAGACCATTTGTCAAAAATGTCCTGCATTCCTGGGCTGATGTGAAATGATGAACGGTTTAATTGATGTCTATCAGCTAAAACGCTTGAATGAGGCTCATTGCTTTGTGATGCATGTAGTTCAGACACAATGTCATCTGTATAATTAGGCTTCTCTGCACTCGATCTCGGGCCATCACCAGGCTTGACAGTATTGTTCATTTTATCAAGGTACTGCTCTCCAATAAGTAGTGAATCTCCCCATTCTGAAAGGTTGAAAGATGATTCGCCCCATTGGATTGCTTCCTGGTCCTCTGTTGACACGACATCTCTTCTCTCTGGAATGAGCTCTGGAGAAGAGCCATTTGAATTAGCATGGGCTTCAACTACCTTTTCTTCTTTGTTGTCTTGATCTATTGCTGCTTCCTCCATGGCATCCAAGATGGAGTTGTCATAGAGACTGTCAAACAGAAAACTGCTGCTCCGATTGAAGCTGTTGTCAGTAACATGATCAGAGGGCTCATGATTTTCCCTTTGCTCAGCAGGTTTATCGGAACTTGATTCTTCTTCTGTAACCTGGTTACTGTAATTTAAAATATTCTCCAACTGACTGTCAGTAAGCGAGATGTTATATTTCGGTTTGAATTCAGTGGCTAAGCCATCTTTATGAGGCGATAAACCTTCAGCTTGGTCTTTAGTTGTTTGATTCTCATTTTTCAGGAAAGATGACTGGTTGACAACTTTTATTGCACTTTCTGAATCAACATGATTGTTATTTATTTTCTTTAAATGACCAATGCCGGTGCCGTCATCCCCTTGAAGCATTTTCTCAGTCTGTGTATCAAGTTGAAAACTATCACCGAACTCTTCCACTCCATTTGTGTACAAGTCAGGAGAGCTAAGCTTCTCAGAATGACGTACTAAATCATGTTTTACTCTGGTGTTAACCATTACACCAGTTTCAGTTTTATGCTCACTGCTGCTCATTTTACTGTAACTGTGAGTAAGCGTTTCTCCCTTTTCATTTCGAGTTAAATTTTTAGTTTTAGATTTGCACTTCTTGGCAGTGACATCTGGGGTTTCCCTATCCTTTTGTGTGTAATATAAGGGAGTTGTTGACACATTGACTTCATTCAGTCTAGCAATGCATGACTGGAGAGTCATCCTTTCTTTATCTATTTTACAAAGAGTTTCAGGTTTATTAAGGCAAATCTCTTCATCATTTGATATTAGTTTAGGGTCTTTTGGAGCTGGTGCTTTTGATTCACTGCCTGTGGGTATTGCATCAGCATCCAGAACATCTATTCTTCTACGTTTTGAAACTGGAATTACACAATAGTCATTGCCAGTGTTGTGGGCACTTTTTATACAGGTATTGTGTCCTAATGGCTTTTGAAGTGACATTGAAGAGCAATTTGATGACTCAGCTGTTTGGTTATTTTGACAGCCCTTGTCTTTCGCTTTTATTGATTTGAGAACTTTATGCAATGTACTTGATTGCTGTTCACATTTCTTAGCAGGCTGACAGTCAGCAGATGATACACCTGAGTCAATATCCGTTGGCTTTTCAGAAGTAGTAGTGACCTCTAATGGCCTCAAAGGAGGATGGGAAAAACAGTCAGAATGTTTATCCACCAACAATTTCTGTTTGTCCACATTTGTGGCGGCATTTTGCCCTTCATCATGTTCTGGACCCTTTGACAAAGACTGTAGAGGTTTTTCATTGGCTGATTTCTCGGGTGAATGAGAATCTGTCTTGGACTTTGCGAGGGATGCTGGGTTCCATTCCACCCCAAGAAGAGCCAAATCCTGCTGAAGGAGCAGCTGGGCCTCAGCCACTATTTGCTGAGCAGCTTCCCTTTCAGTCAAGGCCTTTTTCCCACTGACCCAGATGCAGCGCATGATCTTACGTTCTTGAGCGTCTTCCTCGCTTTCATCCACCGCCTGCCTGGAGCTGCAGAGATTCAAATGATCACATGATGTCTGAAAATAAAACTATGGATGAACCACTATTCAAATTCTGTATTACATGAAAGCTTATAGATGGTTACTAAACACATTCCTGGAGCCTCCCCAACACTCTCCTTTATCAGTCACACCTGATTTAACTCATCAGCTCATTAGTAGCAACTCCCAGACCTGAAATGGAGTCAGATAAAGGAGACATGCAAAATGTGCAGTTTTGGGGAGGCTTCAGGAATGTGTTTTATAGCAAAATTAACGCCCAACTAAATTAAAAATAAGTCATTCTTAAACTGTAATATCAGCCATAAACAGATACACATATCTAAAATGACCACATATTGCAATAAATAAATGCATTTCAAACATAAGAATAACATCAAATAAACCTTTCAGGCTGATCATCTCCTGATTTTATTACCTTTTGAAAGGGATGGCTTTCCTGAGGGCCTTCTCCACCTCTGTAACATCAGCTTTGGCCACCTCTGCCACTGTGACTAACCCACAGCTGAAGAGTGTACGCGCTCTCTGGGCATTTAGTAAAGAAATACGAACCAGATCACACAACTCCCTCTGGACTCCAAAGCTCAGACGACTCTGGAACTGGGACAGAAGCAGCTCTAGATTGTGCCATCCAAGTCTATTACAGAAGACTGTAACCATACCTAAAACAAATGTTTGAACTGTTGTTTTTCTTATGGTGACAAGTAAGCAAGCCCGTGCCTGCAGTATGAACAGATGTCAATATACCTGCATATGTTGAGGCAGACTGCTGAAGTGACTGAAGCTGTCCTCGGCTACAGCCATACTTCTTTGCGACAGCTCCAAGTGGTTCTTCACTTACCAGGTCATGCAGAACTAATGTTGTGAAAAAACTGCACAAACAAAAAATCCCATCTACACGAGCTACTTCACTGTAAACAAATTAAAGCAAATATTCAGAAAATACATAGTACCGTTTGTGAATGGCCATCTGTCTGCGTTGCTTATCTGTTTTAGCAATTAATTTGCCTCCAACGGAGCGGGCTAGGAAACCTTCTTGGATGCCCACCATCTCAGCCACCCGTTTCATAGCAGACGGTAGTTGCTCCCACAGACAGAAGAACTGGTACCAGTCGATTGTATTCCAGTCCACATACACAGGTGTTATCTTAAAAATGCATAAAAAACATTTTTTAATAACCCAGATTTTTCAAATAATAAACTGAAGTGTTCAAATAATAAACTGAAGTGTTTTGTAAACCTGATAGAGAAGATGGAGATCATTTTCCAATACAAATCCTTTCATTGCTCTCTGGAGATCTGCAAAAATCCCCAGGGCTTCCGGGGGTGATAAAGATGAGGACAAAGTCGCAGAACCAAGATGCGTGGGGCAGTACCTCTCCACTGTGAAACAGATAATTATCAAATGATTCAAATGCCAACATCTTTCACAAACCACATTTTTTATATAAATTACCATCTCCCTCCATCTGTATATGTATAAACTCATTGTCCATCAGCCAGTCTATGCAGGCTTCAATAGCCCCCTTGTTTCGAGCTTCTGTTTGAGCTTCTTCCTCACGTGGCTGTTCGGCTGTGATACTGGCTGCTAGAAGAGTGCAAGAAGCATACATCCTCACATCTTGTGGTGAGCTAGCGACTCCTCCAACGATGATCTTCAGTCAAAATAATTAAAAAAAATGAATCCTGTACATACTCAATATAGTATCATATGGCATACTATAAGGAAAAGACAATCATACCTCGAGGATGGCCCTGAGCATGCTGGTAGTGACGCCCTCACCCTCTCGCTTCACCAGACAGCTGCTGATAGGTTTGAGCGAGCCCTGGATGAGGCTCATGCCCTTTGCACGTTCAGCCTCTTTACAGACCAACACACTCTCACCTGAGTCAACACAGATCATTACTTTACTGTTAACTGTAATACTTTTTGTAATACTTTTACATTTACAGCAAAAATAAACACTTTTTAATTTAAATCATTTTATTTTAAATTAGCTGTCAAATGATTAATTGTGATTAATCACATCCAATTTCTTTTTTTTTTTACATAATATATGTGTACTATGTATATTATGTAACTATAATTGCACGCACATGCATGTGTATACTTAAGAAAATGTCAAAAACGGTTACTTTTGATCAATTTAATGTGTCCCTGTTTGTATGTCTGCCCACTGCCCACAAGGCTATCGGCGCCGACGTGTCCCTGGTTTTTTATCATTAGTGTACACTAACAATATAAAACTACTAATATACATCACAAAATAGATAATTACCGCTTCAAAAATTTCTAACAAAATTATTGTTACAATTATTAAACTGTAGCACTCACCCATGGTGTCTACTCCTTTACGGCCTGCTCGTCCCACCATCTGCTTATAGGTTAGAATGTCCAACAAATGACCATTAAAAACAGGGGTTCTGATAATCACTCTTCGGGCGGGGAGATTTACACCAGACGACAAGGTAGATGTGGCAGCTAGTACTCTAATGTGTCCTTGACGAAAAGCACCTTCTAAAATATCCCTCTCATCAAACGTCAGACCTAAAATTACAACAAAACACAATAGATTTGGGATGTCCTCATTTTTTTTTAATGGAAAAAAATATATACATATTTTAAATATCTTCTTAAATGCATTCTTGTCTAGCAGTAGGATCATTAATTATTTATCAGTATTATAATAATATGTATTATTATGATAAATCATAGTACAAAAAAAGTGTTCATAAAGCTTAATGAAAACACTTATTCTTGCGCCAAAATCAGTTATGTGATCACATGTACCTGCATGATGGAAGGCCACCCCCCAGGGAACTGTTCGCTGAAGCACCTGGTCCAAACCTGCAGGAGTACGCCTGAGCTGGGCTACAACATCCTGGAGACCTTCCTGATGCAGAGAGATACTCAGCACTCCAGAGCCTGACTGCATTTCTGCAAAAGCAAACAATGTTAAAGCATAAGGCAAACGTGAACAGTAAAAATTTGACATATCTATAAACCTTTGTGATGAAGATTGTAAAACTCTCTTCCGATGCTGTCTGCTAGTTTCTCACACCAGTTCTTTGAAGGGCAGAACAACAGTGCGGAGTGTCCATCTAGCACTGTCTCAAAGCAGAGGCTGACAATGTGATCATCATCTCCCTACAGACAGAAGATTGATTTATCTTGTAAGAGTTAACATTAGCAGGTACATTCTATATCATGCAAAAATCAGATTCAGTTTTCAGTGGCCAACAATTATGTCAAACTCTGACCTTTACGGGAAGAGCTGGGGTGAACTCTCTGACCAGGTACATAGATCCATCATAGACATTCGTGCCTATCTTGACCCACTCCATCAGTGGCACGGGACGATAGTTAGTACTATACAGCTCAGCATTCAACCAGCGAGCAAGGAGGTCTAAATTTGGCAGTGTGGCACTCATACCAACAATCTGCACACCAGCAGAGCCACTTTGAGCAGAACCCCTGAAAATAGAAACATTGTTGACCTTCACAAGTAGGTACTGATACTGATTATTAGGACCATTTTTGAAATTATTATCACATTATCACATACCTTGCTGTGTTTTTTTGAGCAATGTATTGGATTTTAGTCAGCAAAAGTTCTAACAGATATCCACGACCAGAGTCCCCAACCATGTGCAGCTCATCAACCACAACAATTCCTGCAACATGGGTGAAAATTTAGTTATACAAGAGTACTTTTAAGAGTAAAAAACTTCAGTGGTAAAAAATAAAGTCATTATTTTACCAAGAAGATCCAATTTGTCCTCTTCAATGAGTCTGTTGATGAGTCCATTAGCTTTCTCTATTGTGCAAACAGCTACATCCAGAGCTGAAAACCCACCAGCTGCTGAAGTGTTACCCATATACCCCTCCACTCTCACCCCTGCCTCCTGAAATACATTCTGGGTGAAAATGGCAAGTATAATATTAGTAAAATCCCATCAACAACATTTGTAAATATATACTGACAGACGAAATGAACAATTACATATGTAGATACTGCACACTACAGGCATGCACCCACAAACTATTATCAGTGGACCAATTATATAGGAACCAACCTGTAGATAAAACATCTTCTCACGAGCCACAGACACAAAAGGAAGAATGAACATAGCCTTTTGTCTTGTCTCCAAAACTCTTTTAAGGATCAACAGCTCAGAAACCAAAGTTTTTCCGGCACTGGTTGGAGCTTAAAAAAGAAAATGTAAAAGTGTCAATTTTAAGCTGGGGGGAAAAAATGTGATAACTACATATTTTCTAGAAAAGTAATCACGAGTAGTTAGAAGTTAAATATTTAGTATATGACCAGGTGCTGTTTTTAACAGGAAAACAAAACATTTACAGTCAACCAGAAGAAAAACAGCTATTTACCAGAATATACCAGGTTCTGGCCCTCCAACACTTTTCCCAAGGTCAGACACTCAGCCTGCCACTCAAACATCCTCTGAACACCGAGACTCTGGTATTTCTCCAGAACAGGCTTAGGGAGACCCCAACTAGAGAGCAAAAGCTTGTCTGACTGATCGCCAGGACGTCCCACATGGAGGCTTTGTGCTGTTGGGTATACAGCACATAAATATCAAAATCTGAATTAATATTTCACATACAGGCTTTTTTTGATGTTGTTTTTACTAACACAATGCCAAACAATTTAAAAAAATGTGGAGTCAGAAATTATTTTAAAGAATATTTCATTGCATATTTATTCTCTAACTGCTAGTTTTTTCTATAAAAACTAGCAATAACTTTCTTTTTTTTATTCTATTTTATTATTCTATTTTTATTCTATACTTGTTCCTTAAAAAACTTAAGACTTATGGTGCTTGCATGTTGTTACTCTTTTGTTGGTTTTAATTACTTCTATTGTCATCATTTTTAAGTCGCTTTGGATAAAAGTGTCTTAAAAAATGACGCAAATGTACAAAAAATAGAAATGATAAAAATTGAAAATGCTATTCTTTTGAACTTTCTGCTATCAAAAAATACTGAAAAAGTATAACAGTTTCCACTCAATTATGCAACTGTTTTTAACATTGGCAATAATAAGACATGTCTCTTGACCTGCATATCAGAATGCCTTCTAAAAAGATCATTAAAGATGGGAGTAACAGCTGAATAAACATAACATGAATGCTGAAATTAGACGGTTTTCCTGTTAGTGAAAATCTGAAAATTTATGTCACTTCTTTAATTGCAACAGTGGAAAGTCTACCTGCATCTGGTAGTGTAACATCACCGAGGACACTGAGATCCAGTCCAGGAGGAGGGGTCAGCACAGAGGCTGAAAGGTTTTTCATTGATCTCTTCTGCTGCTGCAACAGGGATCGCTCTTTAGCAGCAGCCATATGTGTCGGACTGAACAGAATGTAGTTCTTAGAGGTACTGAGAGAATCATTTGGGCTGGTATCTCTTCTGAACTTTAACTTTTGTTTGCTGTTTGCTTTTTTAGGAGTTCTTTTGACAGAGTTGATTATCTTTTGAGGTGAAGAATATTCCTTGTCAAATGTCATCTCACGGCCACGGCCCTGTCCTCCTGCTTCAGTCTTTTTGGTTTCACTGAACAAAAGCTTCTGGGCCAAATCCTTCCAGTCGTTTTCTTTTTTGGCTTGTGTTCTGGTTGATTTGTGCTCTGATGGTGACCATGCTGAGCCTGGATTTGAAAGACTGATGTTTTCTGCATTTTGCACTTGTCGCTCACAAATATTTTGCGGAAAGTCAGAGTTTTTATTAAGTGATGGCGATTCAGTTTGTTGAATGTTTTCATATTTTTTTAATTTCAAAACTTCTGGTCCCCCTTCATCAATAGCTTGTAAAATTTCCACATCCATTGCCAGAGTGGAGTCTCCTGGCATGCATTGCTTATTCTGGTTTTGCTTTAAATAGACAATGAGAATTTTGCACTTAGTATACAGAGCATACATCTTAAATATGCTAAAAAAAACAAAACAAAACATACTTTTGGCTCATTACATCTTCTGTTCTCAGATATATCGGTTGCCTGATGCGGGTGACTTGATTGTCTGTGTGGTTTCTCATCTGCAAGAACTAAGCTACAAATAAAAAACTACCAGTCAGACAAAGTTCTTTAAACAAAGTAAAGCAAAGCAAAGCAAAGTACTTTGTTATAAACAAAGTTCTTCTAGTGAACCATTAAAAGCTCCATGTCAACCAAGTTTGTAAACAAAACCATGGAAACATACACAATCAATCCAACAAAAACAACACAGTTTCAGATTTCCAACGTATCTTACCCCCTTGTCTTTACAATCCGATGCTGTCCTAAATAAACCTTTCTTGTCGTTGAAGTAGTCATCACATTTAGAAATTAAATGTCTAAAAATAATGTCTTTACAATCGATGCTTTTGTTGAATAAAAATACAAATAGTAAAATAAAATGTTTTGTATGTAGCTGTTGTGTTGATACCTCCCGTCACGCCACACAAACAATCAAATATTAATGAATTAAAAGAAATTACTGTCGTTTCTCCTTTCATTTCAAGCAGCTGAGCTAGCATTTATCATTTTTAGAACAACGCTATTTACATAAACCCTTTGTAAAGTATTGAGCAACTGATATTTCAATCGACCTTTCGGCTATGCACAAATTGTTTGTGTAAATTCTTAATAACAATTCAAAGTAATAAAAATAAAACAAAAAACAAGTGAATCAAAGAGCCCGCGCTGTTTGCGCATAAAATTGTCCCCAGGAAACAAATCTACAGAATCAAGGTTCCCCCACTGACTGCATCTTAAAATACAAGAGCTTCAAAAAAACTAAATCATATAAAAACTGTCTTTTGACTGACTTAAACAGTGGGATATATTTTAAATGTTCTCGTTTTTGTGACGTGCTGTAGTGCATAATATTTTTGAATGAATCTTTTACTGAACGATTCGTTCTCATCAGTCCCATGATTCATATTTTTCGTTCAATGAAAGTCTCCTAACCCACGTAGGAGAAAAATAAATATACAAAAAAAACCGAATATATATACTAAATAAAATTATCCAGATAAAAATAAAAATCCAAATAAAAGCATCGAGTATACTTTTAGTGATTCAAAAGAATCGATTCATTTAGATGAATTAAAATCTACTGGCCTCACTCCTCTTCACTCGCGACACTGACATCTGCAGTACGAACAATACTCATATATTACATCAGTGTGCTCACAAATAAACTTGAATACATTTCTTTAACTCATTTAAACCTAGTTTAGTTTAATTTGGTCTACACAGCTAAGTTCTAGTATAGTACGGCAGATGGAGCTGTGAGCGCTGAGAACCGAGGGAGAAACCAACGAGGAAGAGAACCGTGCTCCTTTTGAAACTCAAATATCGTAGCTCACTTATTTGTTTCTGGTCTTTTTCATTAGATTATTTTTCTTTATTGTTGTATGTATTCAATATATTGCAGTTTAAAAAAAAACACTTGATTCACTCCTATTTTTTGTATTTCCTTGTAGAGAATAATGGTATTATGGTCACTGTTTTTAAACCTTACCAGTATTTGAAGCACTCATGAGCTACACACGGGCTCTGGTGAGTTGCACAATACTTTCTCTGCAAGACTCTTGTTTTGTGTATCCGTGCTGCAAAGGCTGTCTATCCAGAATAATTCAGGAAAGCAAAAGGTACGTTGTTAAATTAAGTTAAATTCTTATTAAAAATGATGTTGAGTGCACTTTAAATATAATTGGTGAATGTATCATTATGTGTAATTACTGATGCTATAACAAAATTACTATTGTGTGTGTTAGTTAAATTAAAACGCGTCTGAATGTTATGAATAACTTCTAAATTATTATCTTTAGGGCTGTATGCGGAAGATGTGGATACACTTGTGACTTACAAAACGTGGACTACAGATACAGGTTGTCATTTAAAGTGTCCAGAAACCAAGATATATTTGGTGTGACAGTATTCGGGGGCTGTTTAAATCCCTTCTTTGGCATTACTGCTGGTGGCCTTCAAAGGTATGTTTAAATTTTAAACATCTTGAACAAACTTTTCTGTTGATACAATTCTGAAATAAAATGTGATGTTTCCAGATTTATTGATTCAGAGAAAACTGAAGGCACACATACTGTTCAACAACTGCTTGTCAAAGCTGTGGAAGACTGCTTTATAGGAAGATGTGTTATTTTTGGATTGAAGGTATGGAGCGTGTTCTCATTTCATTTGGAGGAGCATCCAGATTATCCTCTTTTTTTTAATTCATTTTGCTCATTTCTTGCTCCTTTCTAACAGGTTCCTCATAACGTTGCCACTTCTTCACTGGCTGGACAGTTAGTGGCCTGCCAGATCATTTCCCCATGTGAGTCTTTGATGGGATGTACTGTAATTGGTTATTTTAAAAACCTCCTGCAAGCAAATTTTCACTCTAAAGAAATCGGTCCATCACAACAGAAAGACTCACAAAGTTCTCAAAGAAATGAACTCAGCAGTTTTGATTATACCCCTCCATCATGTGCAAAGTTGGATTCTCAACCCAGCAATGAAGGATTCACGCTCTCAAGTGCATGGCAGTCACCTGGATTATGTTTTCCCCGGGAAGATTTAAGTAATGATGTTTTACAGCAGTCCAGATACTGTGATCATTATATTCTTTCACCAAAGAATGAAGAGGCAAGAACATGTAAATGCACTTTCCAAAGCAACACCAGTCATGCTAACTGTACACAGGATGAACTGAAGAATGACACAAAGAACAATCACAGGAAATCTTTTTCCTCGAGCTGTGACATGTTTGAATCGTCAGTGCATTTGAACAGTTCTACTGCGTGTGACGCTATAAATCCACGTAGCACCTTATCTTGTGGAAATAATACTGAAACAACTAAATCCGAACAACCTAAAGCCTGGGAAGACTATGATGCACCTTTACACGAGAAGTCACTTTACAGTCTTGATTTAGAGGATGCACCTTTATCTGAAAGCTTACAAGATTTTGTCAAGTCTCCGGTATCAGAGATAAATGACACAAAGAAGCCCAGTTCAGGTAAAAGTGATCATATGATTCAAGTGCAAAATAGATGCTCAGCAAGTATCTCAAAAACTATACCAATGACTCCTTGTAGCGAAAAATTGTCCTCACCAGTGTGCAATGTGAAAAACATAAGTTGGAAAGAGAACAGTGAAAATGACTATCCAGAAAATCTTAAAACTAAGATGAACAATGCTAAGATCCATAAGACGCACACTTGTTTGTGCAATACCAATTCTTCAAAAAAGATGATTCCTGACATTACATCTGCATTTAATTGCTCTACAAATAACAGGTTGTCTTTTTCAAACAAAAAAGTCACTTTGAAAAGAAAAAAATTAACTAGGAGCAGACCCTCTGTGGCTTTTTGTTCAGTAAACCATGAAAATGGCAAATATTTCAGGGACTGTGCACAAAGTGAGGTCCATTCTGTAAATTGCAAAGTCAGGCCGGAAGGTATTGTGTTTGATGACCATGAGGAGAAGTACAATTGCTCTGTGGACTTGTTTGCTTCTGGTCAGAGCAGTATGGACATGAACCTTTCGGATGTGACAGAGATTTCTAAAGGTAATGAACCAAGGCATGTCAACACATTAGAGCCAGGAGGTTCAGGTTCTCTGCTTTTTTCACCATGCTTGCAATCCACCCCAGTTTCTTCATATAACAACTTACGTGGACAGAAGTCCAGACAAAGTCAAAAACGTGTAGACTCGCTGTACTCCGGAAAAATTCTATGTGAATTTAAAAGCAAGATCATAGAGCTGAGGGTAAAAGATGAAAGACAAAAGCTGGATCAGTTGCCGACTGTTGGGTCTGCTGAGAGTTTCTCAGGCAAGTCGGACATGCAGGATGCAAGTTGTAATTTATCTGTAAATGAGTGGTCCAAAGATCTTTTTGAAAATTCTTTCTGAATTAAAATTAAATCAGATGAATTACATTATTTGTTCTGTTAGTTAATGCAATTGTAAATAAACAGTTTTGTAAATGTAATTGTTAATGAACTGCAGTTTGAATGATTTATAAATGTTTATGGAAAGATTACAGTTTTCATTATTATAATGAATACATATCCCAAATTGTATATTTGTATACATTTATATTTATGTAAAATAAACAGACTCGACATGTTTCATTTTAAATGTTTTGATTTAAAAGTGTATAATAAAAAGATGAGGAAAAAACACGTTTGTCCAATAAAATCGTATCAGTTTTGCTCAGCGTCACGTCCACCATTACTTCAGCAACCCTGATGTGTTCATAGACGAAAATGTGATATAGGTAATTTAGTGATAAACCTACTTCAACACGTCTGAATAGCTTATTGGGAAAAAATAATAGTTGTTCTGAACCCACTGAACCTCTCTTCTATGCAAATTATTCTATGGTGTTTATTTTATTTTCAAGGTGATGACGACATTGTACTCTCTGTTGTGGTTTTTGTTGCTTTATTAAACTATTTCATTTTGATAGGCTCTTCTTGAAAATAATAGTTCTGTTTCGACCAATGGCATTGAGCGAAATGTCTCCATCGCCCAATCATACGCGAGCGTTTCAGCGCAGCCAATCGGGAAGCAGTGACGCGCGTTCAACTATAAAGCGTTTCAGATGACGCGCAGTCTCTGTTGAAGTACGACGGACATTTTGCAACGCTTTATCCAAACAGAAAATATCGTTATTCAGACGCAAGACACGAGGAGTTACGGCACGACTTTCGACGCACAGAGGAAACCGAGAGGAAATACAGATGTTTAAGAGGACTGTGTTTCAAGTAATGTTTGTATAATAGTCTAAATTGTGTGGCGACAGCCTTCGACTCAACGGCTCAAAGATGTCGGACGAAGGCGCGAGGGAGGACGCCTGCCGCGAGTATGAGTCCTCGCTGGAAGATCTGACTTTCAACAGCAAACCGCACATCAACATGCTCACCATTCTAGCCGAAGAAAACATCCAGTTCACCAAGGATATCGTCGCAATAATTGAAGCACAAATTGCCAAGGTTTTTATGAAAACAGATTTATTTTTGTTTCGTTGCAGTCATCGTCTTTTAGCTCGAGTGTGGCTAGTTAGATAAATGACGACATGACATGAGGCCTGTAACATGGCGGCAGTACGACTTGTTCGCTAACCACTTTGTATCATTTTTTGATGCTATATTATCGTTAACTAGCATTGAGTTTATTAATATTATCCGGTAACTTTTTTTTGTGTAACGTCACTCAAAATTCTCGAATTAGGCCAGTTGCAGCAGCGTGTTTATCTGCTTGTTAGGTCACAGCTGCTCATTAAAGTCGGACTTACTGTTGACGCACATTTGGCTTGAAGTTAATAATCCATGTTTCACCCTCTCAGTAAGCTTATAGGTAATTATAACCGTACACTGGCTTCACAAATAGTATTGATACTAATGTTACGTTTATACCAATTCGATTTATTAAAGCTAAAGTTACAGTAGATTAATGTATTGTTATATTACAATATTAAAATCTTCTAAATTGGAACCTAATGGCTTAGTTTTATCAATAATTTATTCATAAGAACCGGTAGATACGAAATTTCCGTATTATGTAATCAGCCCAGCGAGTCGTCGTGGTTGTGCAGTTGATTGTGTACTTTGCATAGTAGCTTATATAAGTTAATTATTAGAAATTTAAGGTGCCAAGACAGACCGTGTTGATATTAACAGTTAATCAGGAATAGGTTTTTGCATACTCACGGCTGTGTCATGTCACCAGCTGGTACACGTGGTTTGCCGTCTATGTACATAGATGAATGGTATTATTGGGGAAATTCGTGGAAAGTTTTCATATCTTTTGTTGTTTGCTACCTATTTGAAAAATTGCATTCGTTCGGATAGTCGTGTTGGGCTGCTCCGTGAAAACGAGCACGCCTGAATTTAAAGTTTTTAATACAAATGTGCGCCATTCAAATATCTGTGTACTTGAACCAATAAAGGGTTTGGGGTGTTAGATTGCTGAGCAATTACTCATTCTTTACTGCAATGTTAATAAATGGTTTACAACTGTGACAATAAACTGTGAAATGTCCTTTTGTCTTTATTTCCCAGTGTATTTTTTTGTGGTAATGTTTGCTATATTGATTTCATTATAATCTAGGTGCTCTTTAATACAAAGACATTTGTATCGGTGCAATGGCAGTTCTAATTACATTCCAAAGCTGGATGTGTAAAAATGACAAAAAACAAACAAACAAACAACAGAATTATACAAAAACTGTGCTTCTCTCTGCACTGGGGCATGTTGGTTACAACTTGTCAATCTTTTAATGGACTTGTGTTAAACGTAAAGACCAAGAAGTGTTGAATTTTTTTTCCCCCCCCAATATGAAGATCAATCTAAACTTGAATTTAAATGGATCACGAGTTGAATTCCTGGTGAAGTACAAAAAAATACAAGTGAAAAAGCATTAATCCTTTTTTCCACTTTAAAGGACTTGTTGGTAAAAATGATGCCAATAATTGAAACTGAATTGTACTGACATCCTAACTAAACTTTTCTACGTGATGGACTGAACGTGAAGATTGAACATTGAAGATTTTATTTTTTTTTTGCCTGGAACATGGATACTTTTTCTTAAAGCATCTGAGAAACTTTTTCCTGATTTTGGATGGATCTGGTTTTTGAAGAATTTTTTTTTATTTTTTTTTATTTTCTGCCAACAGTTGACTTCCCATTAAGTGCTTGATTTTTGTTTTCTGTGCCAGTATTTTTAATTCAACTTCAACCATTTAATAATCTCAACGATCAAACTCTAATTTTATGTAGTTGTGCATTTCTCCCATGTTGTTCTCTAAACTTGTCAGTTTTCTATCACTTTAGGCACCTCCTGGTGAGAAGCTCCCAGTTTTGTACTTAGTGGATTCCATAGTGAAGAATGTTGGAGGGGAATACCTTGAAGTGTTTGCTAAGAACCTAGTCAATTCCTTTATTTGTGTATTTGAGAAGGTACATAATTCTTTGAAATCTTGTCCATGGTGTTACTTCTGATTGAACGTCATGCTCTTTGTCCTCATTTAAAATACTGCATTCTGCTAATTCATTCCTTTACATTTATTACACCCGTTTAATACTAGTAATCAATGTCGTTTTGTTAGCATTTATTGAGAATAGACGGAGTCAGATATTCTTTCCCCCCTTTCTTTTGATTCACTTTAGGTGGATGAGGCCACTAGAAAAAGTCTCTTCAAATTGCGTTCCACATGGGATGAAATTTTCCCCTTGAAGAAACTATATGCACTAGATGTGCGTGTGAACTCAATAGATCCTGCCTGGCCAATAAAACCATTGCCACCAAATGTGAATGCCAGCATACATGTCAACCCCAAATTTTTAAAACCGGTAAGCATATGAGTTCAAACTTTTAATTATTTTTATATATATATATATATATATATATAAACCTTTTTTTTTTGTTTTTTCAAGAAGTGGGAAGAAATGTACTGCTGTGGTTTCTCTGAAATGTATGCTTTTCTCTTTGTGTAGACTGAAGAAACATCACCAAAACCCCCTGCACCACAACCTCCAGCTCCAAGCTTGACACAAGAGCAATTGATAAGGCAACAGTTGCTTGCAAAGCAAAAGCAGTTGTTAGAACTTCAGCAAAAGAAGATAGAACTTGAACTTGAACAAACGAAAGCTCAGTTGGTGAGTTTAATAGTTATGTGCTTTGTAATGAGACAAACTAGAAAGATCTGCTTTTTAATATTTGCAATTTTAAAATTTTAAGTATAAAACTAGTTTTCTGTAATGTGTCAAGCACACATTGTTACAGCAGTGCATAAGAGCCATAGTTGGTCTAATGTAATTGTGGAACATTATTCATGCGGTTGCATAAATTCCTAAAACACAAAATTGTTTTTTGTTTTTTTTTAATTCTCAAGGCTGCCAGTCCTGCTGTTTCTTCAAACCATGTCAGTGCTCCTCCACGTTTCAATATCTCGCCACAAGTCACTCATACGGTTTCTGCACCACACACCAAACCTTGGCCTCCAGCACCACCAGAAAAAATGGCAACCAGAGATCCTAGATTAAACAGACTCGGGCCAGCTGTAAATGCAAAGGAACAAGTCCATAAGAAGGAGAGTCAGGTCACACCAAATTTTCCAACTACATCAGAAAAAAGAGGTCAAGTCTCAGCTGAAAGACAAAATAAGTTGGACAAGATGAGGATTCCAAAAAAAGAGAACACTGCAGTTGAGGAAAAGCCTAAATCCAAGTCTGTCTCACCATCTGGAAAATGTGTTCTTGTCAGACCTAAAGGAATGGAGTCTGAGCATTCAAAAATTGCTGAAGTGAATAAGAAGGACCCAAGGCTACATAAGCAGGTACCTGACAGGACAGATGCAAAAGATGAAGATGTGCGAGAGAAGAAAAGAAGTTCAGAGAAGAAAGATAGGGATGGAGTTTTCAAAACCTTGGATCATCAGAAGTCCAGCAGCATCCGGGGCAAGCTTATAAATGGCTCTGTAAACAAGCATGAAAGACTTGAGACATTTTTGAAACAAGAAATTAAAGTGAACAAAGCAAATGTTAGAAAAAGGTCTCGGTCAAGATCGCGTTCACCACCACTACATTCTCCCAAAAGAAAGGGGCGATCATCTCCAAAGAGAAAAACCAGGAGTATTACTCCACCCCTCAAATCTGGAAAGGCTAGGATAAGTAAATATTCACATAATGATGATACTTTTCCACAGTCGAATCTTAGAGATGAACGAAGTGCCAAAAAAAGTGCCCCAGAACCAAGACGATCAAAAAGGCCACTTGATGATAGAGCTGCTGATCAGAAAGATGGACCACACCTGAGAATTTCTCCTGCAGAGCATAAAGACACAAAAGATAGCAAGAGATGGAGGAGTGGATGGGAAGAG
This sequence comes from Enteromius unitaeniatus, assembly GCA_032359435.1. Lineage (NCBI taxonomy): Eukaryota > Metazoa > Chordata > Actinopteri > Cypriniformes > Cyprinidae > Enteromius > Enteromius unitaeniatus. The sequence continues at coordinate 1,308,816 of JAUMHI010000025.1, forward strand.
AATAAACAGTAAGTGGCTTGATCTTTTAAAATGTCCATTCATCATTTTTCTTTATATTATTAATTAGGTAACCTCATTGGGACTAATTAACTGTCTTTACAGTCCCAAACAGTCAGATTCAGATCTATCCCATGGACGACTAGGCAACCAGAGACACAAGACTTGGAACACTAATCAAAGACCGTCCACACCTCGTACACCTAAACAGCATCGCTTAAGTGTTGATAGCAACATACAAATACCAGAAGCACTTAATTCTGCAAGTAAAGGGGACCTTTTAAGAAAGGTGTGTCAATATATTTTGTAGTTTTGTAATAAATTTTTCCTTTCTAAAACAATTAATTTACAATATTTCTAAACCAGACATTTTTCATTTCAGGCTAGCAAAAGACATGCTGATGGTGAAATATCCAGTGATGAATTCCTGAACGTAGCCCATCAAATAAACCAGCTTTTTCAGTATCAAGAGGAAAGACAGCGGTCTGACTCTTGGGATGAATCGTGTGATGAGGGAGTATATCAGTCAAAAAAGAAACAAGGAGCCATGTCTGATGCAGCGCTTTCTTATCTTGAGCATAAATCTAAGCTGAGAAGAACACAGCTTCAGCGTCCAGGTGAGATTTGTTCTGTTGGTTAATATTGAATGTAAGTTGTAGCACATTTCAAATATTACCTAAACTTTTAGATTTTTCAATTTCACCATGGAATGTAATAGTTCAACACACCCTAGGTTGATGTTGGTGTTTTATAGATAGTCTAAACTTAAATTATTGTCGATTTCAACAGTGCAAAAAGAGGGTCTGTTACCTTTGGATGAAATATTGTATCAGCCTCAACATGAAATGTCCGAACAATACAGTGAAAGCTCAGGAGTGCATAAAATGTCTGGTGATGCCATAAAGCATGACCGTGAAGATCCTAGAAGGTCCAACAGGCCTCCATCATGTACTGGTTCCACATTCAGAAATTCACCAAGTCCAGTCAACTTAGACGGGAGCTGTGGAAAACCCACAGGACCACCATTTGAACGGTCATCATCTCCAGTTGAAATGGATCAACAATCAGGAGACATCAGCCCACGTTTTGAAAGTCCCAACAGTGTGCACTCTGGTACGGGTCCAGATGATGGTCCTATAACTGTAGAAGGTCTTCCAATGCAAGATCATCTCACGGAACTTGGAAGAAGTGGACGAAACCAAGATGAATCTCCTGGGAATACACCAGTGCACTCTTCAGAAGGATCTATGGCACAGGCGAACCCACCACGACATGATGGACCAAATATTTCTCAACGATTTGATAGATATAAGAGTTCTCAAGTTCCCTTTGATGGTCAACCAAGCCACATTAGAGAGCAGAGGTTAGATGGTCCTCCAAGACCTTATGCTGCTCCTCCTAGGTATGAAGGCAACACAGGGGGATTTGATGGGTCTGGTGGACATGTAAGGTTTCCTGGACATCGCTTTGATGCCCCTCACCGGTTTGAAAGATTTCCCAAAGCCCATGAAAGACCTGTGAGATTTAATAACCCACCAGTATCACACAGGCCAATGAGGTACACAGAGCCTCACAACATGGTGAATTTTGAGTCTCAAGCCCCGATTCATTATGACCCCCCGATGCACCAAAACAGATTTGCTAATCCAGCAAGGTTCGATAATCCTCAAATGCAACACGGTCCACCAGGATACGAGGAACCACGGTTCCCGGCTAGAATAATAAATTATGATGAACAGCAGGGCGTGGTTAGATTTGATAGTCCATCAGGTGGAATGCACATGCAGCCTGAACCCTTAGGATTTGATGCAACACCTGTCATGCCAAGATATGACCCACAAGGTCCTCCAAGATATTGCAGTACAAATATTCCAAACCAGCTGAGACCACAGGAGCCAACAATGTATGATCAAAATCAAGGTCAAGCTCCTGTGATCAACCCTGCTGTTCCACCACCTAATTTTAACATGCCACCCATGAGTGCATATGGTGGCCCAGCCCAACAGTTTACCATGCAGCAGAATGTTTCTCAAACGTCTAACTTCAGTGTGTCAGGCCCTGCATCATCAGATTTCCAAGGATCATTTAGACCTTCTCCATTCCCTGGTCCAGGTGTTGGGAATGTGCCTCAGCCTGTAAGTGTTCCTTACTCAAGGAGTCCCTCACTTTTGAAAGTTAAAAAGTGTTCTGTTTGTTAAAAATGAATATTTAAAGTTCAGTTTTTGTCTTTAGATTCTGGGAGCTCAACCCTTCATGCCTCCAAATCAAATAGCTTTCCAGCCTGGTAAGAATGTCTTTGTTTTATTTGTTTGCATATCCTGAAACAGAATTATGCACTGCTATTTGTTTTGATTGTGACATTCTACTTTAGACCTGTATTATAATAAGTGAATTATTGATTCAGGTTCCCAGTTTCAGCAGCCTGAGCCCGAGTCATTGAGGCAAATAGATGTGAATGATCTGTTGTCCAAACTCCTATCCACTGGAATAATAAAACCTGCACCAACAGACTCAACGACTGGTAAGCATACTGTTTATATATTTCACTTATTGCTGTTGAAAACCATTCTTTTATTTCAGATGAGCCTAATTAAAGATTTATGTATCTATTTTAGACTCAACTTCAGCAAGTCAGACTTTATCTGTGCCTGAAGAGGAAGAGGAGGAGGAACAGGAGGAAGATGAAAGTGTCCCAGATCTGACTGGCTTTGTTTTGGACGACATGAAAGTGTATGTACATACAGTATCCACATACTCTCTGGAAAGTTAGACACGAGTGAATCTGATAGAAATACTTTTACTATGGTGTTTCATTGAGAGTGATTTAATGTTTTGTGAAATTTTTGTGATTTAGGAGACACGACAGCGTTATCATCAAACTTTATACAGGAATCCAGTGCTATTCCTGTGGCATGCGTTTTACTGCATCTCAGACGGATGTGTATGCAGATCATTTGGACTGGCACTACAGGCAGAATCGTTCAGAGAAGGATATCAGTAAGAAAGTGACACACCGTCGATGGTACTACACTCTGACGGTAAGCTGGAAACAATTCTACTTCATTTCTTTTATTTAATTTTGTATACTGTCAGACAATTGTGTCACTGAGAATGTGTTTAAAAAAAAAAAAAAAAAAAAAGGGGTAAAGGTAAAAGCTAACCTAAAGTGCTGGTTTTGTTGTTGTTGTTTTTTAGGATTGGATTGAATTTGAGGAAATAGCTGATCTTGAGGAAAGGGCAAAGAGTCAGTTCTTTGAAAAAGTTCATGAAGAGGTTGTACAGAAAACTCAGGAAGCAGCCAAGGAGAGAGAGTTCCAGAGCGTAAAGGCTGCAGCAGATGTAGTTCACGAGGTTCGATGACGTGCATCGACTGTGTGATAATTCATACTATCAGAAAATTGTACAAAGTGAACAATTTCTTTTTCTCTCCTCAGCTGTGTGAGATTTGCCAGGAGCAGTTTGAGATGTACTGGGAGGAGGAAGAGGAAGAGTGGCATCTGAAGAATGCCATCAGAGTTGATGAAAAGGTAGGAAATACACCATTTAAAAGAGCAGATCAAATGTTGTGGCTTTGAAGTATGATAGAACGCTTATATTGTTTTCCCTTCTCTTCAAGACATATCATCCCTCGTGTTACGACGACTACAAAAATGTAAGTTTTTATTTGGATAATGGCATCTTATGCTGTATTTGGTAATCCACTTTTGTGTGAAGAAAAACTTTCCATCTTAATTTTCTTTCAGTCAATTAAAACACTTCTGTTTTTTTTCTGTAGACATCCTCCTTCATGGACTGCACACCATCACCCAATAAAATGCTTACAGAAAACCCTTTAACAGCTTTCATAAAACAAGAGCAGGGTGATGAGGTGTCATGCTCCAGTATTAAAGAAGAGCCCTCTGAGGACGATACAGATGCACCAACGGTAAAAGAGGAGGTTCAGGTTAAGTTAGAAGAAGAATCACAAACCAGTGCAATTATTTTCTAATTATGCTGCTCCTTAGCCACCTCTTTTTGTGGTTACTTTAGCTGGTCTTTTGTGTTTTTGTAAAGAAGGATATTTTTATATTGCAGAGCTCTGGGGCCGGGACCTCAGCTAGTCACTTTAAATACATTTTTGTATTTGTATTTGCCTGCACATTTCAGGTTTTTTTGCCATGTGAATGCCCAATGAAATGTACTGTGAAATATGTACGTTTTGGGGTAAATGTATATGTATAATTTAATTTATAAATAAAGATATTTTTGGTATTCTTTGTGTAGTATTGATAAAAAAAAAAAAAGATTTTGAATTTGCTTTTTGTGTTCTAAATGTTTTTTGACTTTTGGAGAATGGTGGTTGAATACTAATTTATGAATTTACTTATTGTTTTGCCTCAAAAAAAAAAACAAGGGAAAACACTTTTCAGTCACTGATAATTCCCTAAATCCAGGATTGGGGCTGATTGTAAATTATTAGTAGTTGATGGAACATAATTTACCATAATTTCCCTGACCTCAATATGTAAATAGTTAATCTTCGTTTACTATTGTATTTGATTCAGAGTAATGTGTTTCGTTGAAAATGGGGGGAGAAATCAGGGTGGGTTTTTTTTTTCTCTCTCTGCAAAGGTTCAAAGAGCAATTTTGGTTTATTCAGAATATTCAATAAAAACAATTTGAGGAAGAAATAGTGTCTTGTGTGTAAAGTGATTATTGTGTGCTTTTTGACCAATTTAAAGTTGTCAGTTTTATGCATAATCCTAAATAAAGTTTCAGTGCTGATGAAAACTTCCCTGTTCTTTATTTGGTTATTACAACCCATGTCTGTTTAAATGTCTCGCATGTACCACAAAATTACTTGGAACCACATTTTTAGTTCATCTTTACATCATACATTAAATTGTCGTTAAGCATAGTTACCATATTCTAAAACCGTTAAATGGCTGTTCATGACATAACTTCTCTTCAAAGATGTCCTACAGTGATATGGATGGAGCTCTTACTCCAGAACCAGTATGATACGATTAAGCTGGCATTCATGAACTCAAGATAGACATTGTTGATTCATATATATGTTATGGCTAAAATCTGATGATTACAGCAATAATTAAAGGATTGAGGGAATATTTGTCTTCATGCATACAAACATGCTCACAAAATCTTTTAAAAACTTCAAAAACATTTTAATTGAAAACAAAACAAAACAAATGACTTGCATGACAGAAAAATGTTGGGAGATTTACTGGTTGATTGAAATTATTATTTTTTTTTATTATTTGATCTTTTTCTTACTGTGGCATTGAAATGTAGAGAACAAAGGTATTTTTATATCAATATAATATGTTTGGACATAAGGCAACATTTTTGCAGTTTTACATAAGGCAGTTTTTTT
>JAUMHI010000025.1:1324234-1350754 GCA_032359435.1 Enteromius unitaeniatus
TGAACCCAAACATTTGCATGGTAGTCTGAAATATGCAGTTAATCATTTTGAAGACTTAGTTTTACTGTTTTGAAGTTTATATAAGCTAAAAAGATATAGAGAACTGCATTTAATAATTTTTTTTGCACCTACTGCATTAGCTAACTTTATCAGGTAAATATCATACTTTCCTTCAATAAAGTGCTTTATTTGTGATGTTATATCAGTGGTTCTCGACTGGTGGCTCCCAAATGGGTCTTGGGTCTGTTCTGATGGGTCAAGGACAGCAAAATAATCAGGCACAAATTCCCACATGGTTAATAACATAAAATATATTGGTGTCAACATATAGTGTGGATTTACCAAATTGTTACATTTCCTGATCATGTAACTAATGTAGTTAATTATTAGGCCTATTCATTTAATTGTTATATACAACGTTATATAGAAATGATATATAGAAACTATCTTTGTTCTGTGTTGGTTGCCATTTGACGTCCAATGTAAAACAGTTGAGAACCACTGCTCTATATTAATTAATTTAACACAGTTTTAAGGGCAATTCAGGCCACATCGGCAATGGCTTCTCAAAGAATTAACTCTCAGAGCAAAAGCTATCCCATAAACAGTTCATGGATTATATGATGTGGTCACCCAGTGAAAGTAATTCGACGTGCACTCAGTGTTCTTCACTGCGCCTTTCCTTAAAAAGCACCACATTGCTCACTCCTAAGCCTTGCCAGCAGTTCCTTAGTCTCCTGAATCCCTTATAGCATTAGAAGATCAAAGTTCAGCTGAGGACAGATCAGATGCAAGGTATCTCCACTGGGGTCACACAGCGCCTTGCTTGGTCAAAAGTTTAAGTTCCCTCGAGAATTTTCTGTTGAGGAAATCACTCAGGTGTGGTGGGAAGCTGCAGCTGTTCCTCAAGAGTGGGAATACCAAACTCTGAATTCATTTGGTTTTCAGGTGGGAAATTCTCTGGTTTCTCTGTCTTTAAGATGAGTTTATCCAGCCTAACTCGCTTTGATTGGTTTCTGACGCCCTTCGACGATAATGATCAGGACTGGAGTGAGGTCCATCAGTTTCTTCAGCATATCCATAATGTCAGGATGATCTTTGGCTCCGTCAATAAACTCCTCCAGCGTCAGTTCACCTGAACGTTTAAGTAGAGAGATTTAAATGTGTAAATGCATAATTCTAAGGATTTTCACAAGTGAACTGGTTCTCACCTTCTCCGTTAACATCAATCTTTTCAAATATAAGAGCCACTACTTCCTCTGGCATAATTTCACGATTTCTTGTGATGTCTTGGATAGCCTGAAAAAAAACCCATATAATTTCAGAACGTTTCTTTTTATAGAAACATCAATGAAAATCTGTCACAATTTGCCATTCCTATAGAACTGCAGCATTATTGTATGGAGAAGCCACCTGAGGTCATCTGAACATGACACGCAACACTATTTCCACTCTAAGAAGTGTCAGAAACCTTAGGACAGAAACAGCACAAGGAAGACAGTTCTCTAAATGGATTAAATCAGATCATCTACAAGTTAAGCAGACTGATCCAGTGTCCAAGTTGACCCGACTTGACCTGACCTGCAGTGAGGTTCTATTTTTGGTTTGTTCACAAAGACCTGATGTGGGAGAAAATATAAATGTAGATAATTGTGATTGCAGAGATTAACGCATGACATCTGTTACATCCCATACTGACAAATTATTCTATTGTATTTTGTAGTAAAAATAGCGCGAGTGGAGTGGTTGCACTAAAAATTCCAAAAAGAAAAAAATGCTATTTAAATACCAGGATGATGCGCTTAAATAATAAGTCTGTAATTTTGGACATTTCATGCACTCAACTCTGTAGTGAAGCGGTCAGGCTGTCAGATTCCAATCATGAGGAAGCAGTACAGAGTGCATATGTGTATATTGCATTTGTTTCACAGCTGTTGTGTTTAGTGCAAAAAAAAAAAAAGGAAGCTGAGAATTCAAAATGTTCACTTACAGTAAATATTGTTTCCAATTCATCCTTGTCAATTTTTCCATTGCCATCCTGGTCAAAAAGTTTAAAGTACCATTTGAGTTTCTGGTTGATTTCCCCCTTGAGCATTAAGCTGATAGCAGCAATATATTCCACAAAATCTATGTATCCATCCTAAAGAAAAGAGAGAGAGAGGGACAGTTCATATTACAATATTTTTCTTAGTTTTCCTAGTTTTATGTAGTTATATAGAAACTCTAGATGGCGTAGGCTGACAGATAGTAACATATTAACAGTGTTAAACCACTTAGCACAAGCTGATTGGTTCATGTTGTATACACAGCCAATGAGCTTTACATTTAAATGGCTGCAGCGTTCACTTGAGCATTTGCAAAGTTCCTCCGAAACCCCCCACCTTCCCCAGCTCCACCTGTATAGATCTGCTACGGGTTGTTTTATATGCTATTTGCGCAGCAGCAGTATGTCTCAAATACTCACTGCAACGTTTTGGCAATAGCAAGTCATGATTGAAATAGGAGATCCAGGCAAGATCATTATATCTTTTTTCTTTACCTTACTAAGTGTAGGCTTTGTAAACATTGTTACATTGTAAGGTTTATTCTTGTAAGCTGAACATTCTGCAGTGAGATCCCAACGTTGTTCTTGACTCAACATATCAGTAAACCAATCAAGCGAGCTTGGAAGAATTAACAAAATGTAATCTCCAAATTTCTTATTAAACATGTATCATATTGCCTGCTGTCGACACATTCCCCATTTAGCAAAATGTACAAATAAAACAAAATGGCCAATAAATATTTGTATAATACATCTTAATATATTTTTAATGCTTTACAAAATACATTTTGCACTTACCCAAAATATATTGACAGGGTTGGAAGTATCTTCTCAGCTGTTGTATACTAACATTTGGTAGTGTATTTTTACATTTAGTAACTACATTAATTTTAAATATAAAAATAATGATTACAAGCATTATGTAATAGGTGCTCTACATCAGTGGTTCCCAAAGTAGGGGTCGCGACCCCTTGGGGGGTCGTGAGACATTGAGGGGGGGTCGCGAGAGGATTTCAAAGAAATAATTTTTTTTAACTATTATAAATAACATATTTTATCTTTAACTAACAAAAGATAAAAAATAGTTGTTAATAGTTACATTTAAAAAACAAACAAACATGCAAATTCAAAAGCCATCAGGCTTTCAAATTTCTATCTGTTTGATTGCGACCCCTAAGGTGATTACGACAGATTATCAAAAACATCAGTTCTCAAGCAGCAGATTAATTTACAACACTTTCCGACTTGTGCACGTAACGTGTAGGTAATTTTCATCTCTTTATGCTTAGGATATTATTTTTGTTGAAATGAAACTATGGTTAATATCGACCAATGTGCACCGCAACATTTGTATTTGTTTTTATGTGTCTATTTGATACATCCATTTAAGATCAAACAATAAATGATAGCTGTGTAAAGATGATTTGCAAGATCACAGTCTTTAGAAATTATAATATTTACAGAAATTACATGGAAATTGAACCAAGATAAACCACTTTGATAATGAACCTCACCCCATCCATGTCGAAAGTGAAGAACACTTGGTCCACATAACTGTTAGCATCCTCATTCATTCCCTGCAGTCCCAGGATGGACTTGAGCTCAAAAAGTGTGATGAGGCCTGATGGAGACTCCCGCATGAATTTGTTGTACCAGTGGTGCATGTCCTCAGCGAGGATGTCGTCCAGACTTGTGTGTGTGTTCCCCATGGCTGTGCCCTGCAGCCCTCGCTGGTTCAGGCGGTTACAGGCCTGTGAGCTCTGACTGCGAGCTGCAGACTGGCCTCCAGGATACTGAATGTCTGAACCTATTAGATCCAGGTACCAATAAAAGAGCCACCTTAAAATAACTACAACTAATGAGATAATGACAAGGCCTGACCGTTAAAAAGTAACTGGCACAGAGTAGAGAATGCTTATATAACAGCGTTCAGCCTGCAGATGAACCATCGTGCGGTCATTGTAGTCCAGAGTGCATCAGAGGCCACCGCTCACTATGTTTTATTACAGGCCTGGGAGGGCTAACATTTATAGCTATCAATCTATAATGCCGACTTTAAATAACTTTGTTTTTACAAAAATCAGTTTAAAACTTAAACAGGAGTGATAAAATTCTGTTTTAGTATTAGAGCTGATAATGACATATTCAAAATTAAATACTATTTTTGTATATGCATATATATATATATATATATATATATACACACTACTGGCCTAAAGTTTGGAAATAGTAACGTTTTTAATATTTTGTAAGGATGTTTGGCAATAGCAAGTCATGATTGAAATAGGAGATCCAGACAAATTTTTTTCATCAAGGCTGCATTTCTTTGATAAAAAAAAAAAACAGGGAAAAAGTAATATTGTGTAAATATTTTTACCATTTAAAATAATGGGTTTCTATTTTAATATACTTTAAAATATAGTTTATTTCTGTGATGCAAAGCTGAATTTCCATCAGTCATTACTCCAGTCTAAAGTGTCGCATGATGAATAATATGCTGATTTATTATTAGAATTAACAATGTTAGTTGTGATGGCAAATATTTTTTTGGAAACTGCAATACATTTTAAAATATTACATTTGTTCCTGTATTTTTGATCAAATAAATGCAGTCTTATTGTTTCCAAATGTTTGACTGGTAGTGTGTGCGTATATATATATATATATATATATATATAATGTATATACACACACACATACATATAATAGAAGAAATATATTGTGCATCTCTTTTTTTTTTTATTAAATGGTTGCTTTTCTGATCATGCAGAATCAAAACGACATTTTTTGCTTTAGAAAAGTATTTTATTGCAGGATTTTTTGGATTTGCATAATTCAGGCATATATTCAACTGCACAAATTATTTATGCAAATAAGACATTTTGCTTGACCAGCTAAACGTTTTTACAAAAACAGCAAAAGTTTACATATCTTTAGTCTTACAAACAAAAATAAGCTGCAAATTGCATAGTTCCCTTTTAAAATGAAAATCATAGCAAAATCTAGCACTATATTGTTGGTGAGAAAATTGTTGACTTTCAATATAAAGCATTGGAATCAAATAGAAAAGAAAGGTGAGACAGCATTTTATTTTATTTTATTTTTTGCAGTTCATGGGTAAGAGTTGTCACATAACACTTTAACGCAAATGCTATTGCTGATATGACCTGATGATCTCCCAGCCTCATTCTGTCCGCATGCCAGTCTGATCACTGACTTTTCTCACTTGAAAGTGGTGACGAGGCAGATCTGTGCTCTTCGTTAGGGTCTTAATGTGGTTTGTATCCACTGCAGTAAATGGGATTAAGTGACTGTGGTCATTAGCTCAAAGTTTCATTGTGAACATTAGCCTGAACCTCTCAACTCATTACGTTCCTGCCATTTCTAAAGGTCCACCAGCAAATTAAGAGAAGTTTCAAACGTCACGTGAAGGAACAAAAACACATTAATGATCAAGATCGAACACATGCAAACACACTTCCATAATTATATAAACAGTGAAATGTGATTCGCTCATGTACTGTGCATGCTTGAAAACCTGACACAGAGAGCAAGAGGCAGATGAATTATTATTCATTATTCATCACGTGACACTTTAGACTGGAGGATTTTATAAATTGTACCAACTGTAATAAAAGCATAATTCAATCAGAACAGAAGTAAAAGCAGAAAGTTACTTCCATTTTCAAATTCTCACACCAATGGATATTATCCTCCATTTCATATCGTTTCTTTTTACATCACACTTTCTCATGACAATATTAGCAATCAGGACAAACCAAAGAGTCTGCTAGTATTTCAGTGAAAGCCAGATTAGGAAACATGCGTTGATCCACAGTTAATCCTTCCTCCCTTGACCTTGAATATCTGATTCCAATCTTTAATTAATCTCATTGCTATTACTGGATAATATCGAATCCTTCCACAACTTAGAAAAGCAGCATGATATTTGGGTCTCAGCCATAGTTATATATATTAGTCATAGTAGTGTTCAGTGCGAATATTAAAACAGAACACATGCTTAATGAGCGGACAGGGCTCTATTTAAATGATAATCTGTGCCTCGCTAGAGCTTCCATGAGGTCAGATCCAAGAGATGAGAACAGGCCTAGCACTGAATCTGTCAGTGACCCGATTACAGGATTTTATAAGAGAAATGCGAAGTACTTCTGCTCTGAACATATATGTGCATATTTGTAGCTAATATTTTGCCTAGAGGCTAGATTAGGACCAGCCAGGGTCATGACCTCAAGATCCCATCTTAATGATCCTTACAAATACTATGATACTTTTTACATCCAACATTGCACAGTGAAATCTACGCTATTTTCCAGTGAAATGTGGAAATTTTTTTTTTTTCATATTCTCATTTTTTATTTTTTGATAGAAATACAACTATAAACAAAAAAACAGAATAAAAAAAAAAGTCCTTTAGTGCAGACTATTAACTATTTACAAAAGCATAACTAATGTGTAAACTCACACAAGCGGCTCAGAACAGACCAAAATATTAATACAACTGTACAGAAGAGAAAATACTGTTGTTCTCTGCACCTGCCTGGTTTCACATGCTCATTCAAACCAAGTTATTCACATTATTCATCTTCTCCTGATGTCTTTGCTTTGATTAAGTAGGGAAGAGTTCTCCAGTCTAAGGCAGACCTGATCTTTTTCTTTATTTAGAGGCTTTACAATCCTGCAAAATACAAATGAGATCAAATGAAACAAGTTGGTGCATGTAACTAGAGTGAACGCATATGACTCGCACTCACTGGGCTCTACAGGTTTACTTCTTCTTTCTGTTCCTCTTCTTGCTCATCTGTTGTGTCAGGTCCTGTTTGTGGTTGTGTGACTGGCTCTTCACATGTTTCTTCTGTACTGATAGCCAGCTGTGGTTCATCTTCACTTTTCTCTTCCTTTGGCTCTGGTTCAGTTTTCTCTTCTTTGCTTTCCGGTTCTATTTTCTCCTCCGGTTCTGTTTTCTCTTCTTTGTCTTCTGGTTCTATTTTCTCTTCTTTGTCTACTGGCTCAGTTTTCTCATCCTTCTCTTCTCCCTCTTCCTTTTCTGAAGTCACAGTCTCCACTTTTTCCTCCGGTTCTGGCTTCTCAGAATCTGTGGATTTCGTTTCCTGCTTAATCTGTTCTTTAGAGGAGAGAGATTCTGCGTTTGCTGAGGTCTTGTGTTCTTCAAACGTGTCTCCTTCGTGCCCGTTTGGAGTCGTTTGATCGAGGGGGGCTGTTTTATCCACTTCTTCTCCTCCATCATCCGTACTGGACTTCCTGTGTTGTCGAGATGGCGGGCGGCGTTTGATGGAATGTCTAGCTCTACCCTGCGCAGATTTAAAAATACGTTTGAATTCAAACACTGTAACGTTTTTTATTGGTTGGAATTCACTAATATGTGAAACGATATGAAGCCTCAAACCTTGTTGATGCTTTTGAGAACAGTTCCCTCGGTGGGACTCTCGAAGCTGGCAGGATTTTCCTCTAGTTTGGGTGTGACAGCTGCAGGAGGACTAGAGGGGCTGCTGGGAGAGCCGAGGGGGAAGCACGGCACTGGTAACTTCACCCCTGGGCTCTTTGGGAAGGGCGGAGGTCCCGTGGGAGAAAGTGCGAGGCTGGCCTGTGTGAAATGGTATGGAAAATCACTTTTATTATCTAAAGCAATACTGAACATTCTCCACTAGAGGGAAACATCTGTGAACAACCAACCTGCAGTTTCTCAATGAGGGCAGAGTTTCTATTCTTCTTGGTTGATGCTGGTTCAGCTGCTTTCTGAGCAGATATAAACAAATCAGTTACATATATATATATATAGAGAGAGCTCTAAAAATCAGCACCTTTGCTATAGTGCATTGCATATAATTGATTTGGAAGTAATAGTGTAGAAACAACTTTTTTGATGCATTTAACTACTAAAGATAATGTTTCACCTACACTGTAATGACAGTTAGTTTTATTACAGACAATGCAAGGTTTTTTTCCCTGTCAATCCTGGATCGTCTCACCTCATCCTGGCCTTGACCTGCATCATTGCCAGAAGGCAGCGGCAGAGAGCGTGGGGGTCTTCTCCTGACAGGCTTGTTCTGAAACAAAAGAAGAGCATATTACTTCCACAGAATTCTAACGATCAAAAAAAAGAGAAGAAAAGAAAAGAAAGGAAAGAACCTCCTCAAACATAAAACTATGAATATTTTTTAACGATATTTGTATAATATATTTTTCACCTTGCTTTGGTGTCTTTTTCCTAAGCGATAGAATGATACTTTGCCAAGCAGTTCACGAGAATTTGTCTAACCAATCTTAACATTTATATTTAGGCACATGTAACAAAATCATTCAGAAAGTCATTGAAACAAAAAAAAAATTGTTTCCTTGTCTGCAATATATCCGGCTAAGAAGACTAAGAACCAACGGGGAAAATCTTTGAGATTTTCCCCTGAATACACCTGAATACACTTCCTGTTTTACGCACACAGAGGTTATCAGGAAACACGTCTGTCTTACAGTTATAGACTTAAGTATGTGTTATACTGCAGTACAGAGATCTCAAAATACATAAACACATTCCTTCGCTATGGATAAGTAACCATAAGTTCCATTTTATTTGATCATTTTCCTTTTTTTTTCTTTTGTTTTTCCACACTAAGCTTTGAGGCTAACTGTATTGTTTTGTTTTTTTTGTTTCACATAAGAAATGATAAAAGAGAGCAGAAAAACTGAAGTTAAAAACAAAATGGTAAACTGTAAGCAAAAGCAGGGGGAAAAAAAAAGTTTAAAAGAGAAGACGACTTGTTAAAGTTGTGAAAAAAGGAGATGGGACACTTTAGGAAGTTGAAGTGCGAAAGCAGAGAGGATGTGATCATATTTGGATAATATGAAACCTCACCGCTTCAGCGTCTGTCGTATGGGATATTGGACAACTGAACTTTCCAGCTAGTTCAGCCACAGAGCGCTTTTTTACAACAGAACGCTCCTGAAATACAAAAATGTTAGTGTATGAATAACGCCTGCTTCTTTTTGATATTTTCTGTAATGATAATCTAAAGCATTAAAATCCATGACAAAGCACTCTAAAATCAATGTATTAACACCTGCTACCTTTATATGCACGTATAACAAATGTTCTTAAATCATGTCTAAAATACACACAATATTGTAAAGGGGAAAGCACATAAGAAGAAGATTTTATTCCAGCTTTGACAGTTATGCTGACTTCTACAGTGAGGCTGAGAAAATGTCTTGTTTTTCACCACAGGAAACCACAGTCATGTACACTCATTTGAGCAAGGTGATGAAAAGAGCGTATTTCTTTTGAGATTCTTTGAGACAGTGTTTTTTGAGCCATGCAAGCATCCTCAGGGGGACACAGGGGGGCTCATTCGGGTATGACTTCAGCCCGCTGTTATCATTCCCGTCTCAGGCTCTTCCATCCACAGGCTTCCATCTATGACCATTAGTGCTCTCACTATCAGTGAAGGGAAACCAGTGTTGCCTTGTTAAAAGTGATAGCAGAATTTGGTATTTTAGTGCTGAGGCAATGTCTATAGACTAACACAACTGTTTATTTTCAAGACGTTCAGTTTTAGAGCTTTGTGGGAACCCACCAACACTATGCTGCATGCAGTCTATACCTTACAGGATGTTGGTTATTCAATTATGAGGCAACTTAAGATAAGAGTGAAGTATATAAGAAGAGTCAAAAACAGGAAGGGTTGCGCGGGCAAGCCAAACCATATCTGAACAAAGTTTCTGATGAATGCAACTTTTCTAATGAAGTTTATCAGTCTGCAGGCAAAAAATGTTGGTAACCCTTTAGGTAGCCGGTTTTATGGATTTTTGAAAATGACCTTTAATGCAGCGTGAAACACAGCATGAAAACATCCTGCAAAGTTTTAAATCTGAAAGTGCACTGTGTATACATTTATTGTCTCTCAAAAGAAAGAGACAACTCTGAATCATTAAAACAACTTGTTTTTAAAAAAGTTTATGCATATAATAAAAAAAGTAGTGTTTTTTTGTTTTGTTTTTTTCCTTGCATGCAAGTTAACTTCTAACTTCGTCCAAAATATGAACATTTCATAACCCATAATAGGGGCACTTTAAAGCCTTTATGTATATTGCATTACTAATGGTTCTTAAAGGATCGTTGAAAACAATGATATCTTCTTGTAAATAATTTTACAATGCACAGAGAAACAATCAATTGATGAGTGTTATAATGTATTAACTGTGGTTATACACAGATTGTGCAATGCAGTAAAAGGTGCATTACAAGGCATAATTGATGCACTAAAACTACTTTTATAATGCAGTATACATAAATGCTAAAAAAGTAAAGTGTTATTCTTATTTAAAACAGAAAATGTATCATTTATTCAATGGCTCACTCTCTTCATGAGTGGATCATTGAATCATTTTGGATTCACTGATTCAAAAACACTGATTCATGAAAAAATGAGGCATATGACATTAATAAAAAAAGCCAAAAAAGACCTGTTAAACACCTGCCTTGATGAATTCAGGCCTCAATAAAAAGCAACAATACAAAAAAAAAAAACTTTTGCCCAGCCTCTTTCTGTCTGCGCTTCTCTCTCTCAATTCTGCCTGTGTCTGCTGCCCATGTGTTCCAGCTCCACTAGATCCAGTCCTCTTTAAGATAAAAGCATTCCATCATGACATCATTTGCCTTATTTAGTGCCCAAGATGGACAGAAAAAAAGCTTGTTCTGTGAAATAGCTTGTTGCTATTTTAAAATCGAGGCATGTTTACAATTCACTGATATATCAATGCAACCCTCAAATAATTAATGTTTCAGGTTTCCGAGTGTCTTCCAATTAAGCATGTATTCCGTCACCCACCCACTTCAAACTCCAGCCTGAGAAAACATTCTCCAGTGTGACCCCCAAGAAACATTCACAGAAATTCACTGACAAATTGACACATTTATGCACGGCCAAAAACAACACAGGAAGATGATGAGGGTCTGCCCCAGAGACTAAAGCGCTCCCAGAGTAGAGCTCCCATGCTCAATGTGCAACGTAAGAGCATGCTTGCCATTTTTAACAACGGCAACTGAGAAAACACTGATTTCCTTCAACCTGTTCCCCTCTATAATCATATTTTTGGTTTTTACAGTAGATACAAAGCAAATATAAACATAATCTGCCATTGCTAACATGTATTTTTGCTCTACTCTGTGGGAATATTTTACAGAGAGAGAAATATTTCACCCAAAACTGGCCATACATACATCTTGGCCTAAGTAAATAAGAAGCACGTTTTCATATTTGGGCAAACTACGTCTTAAAAACATAAATGATAAATTATATGGTATTTACTTTTGAAAGGTTTAACACAGACTCAGTGTATATCTCACATGTTAAGTACAGGGCACTGAGCTCATTACTGCTCATTTAAGCCGGGGTGTGGGCAGCTCTTCCCTTAAGACCCAGTGGGTGGTGAGATTTACAGCAAGTGTGTGTGTGTGTGCGCATGGGTGGCTTAGGGAGTGTGTGCCCCACAGCTGTGCCTTTGCATACATTTAACCCTTACACACACACACCTGCAGAAATGACCCCTGACATCACTGCTTTAATCGCCACTAATAGTTTCTCCAACAATTTGATCACCTCAATAAACAGTGTAAGCAACAAAAGACAGATTCGTTGCAAAGCTAACTTTATCTTTACAAGAGCTGGCAGCAGTTAAATGACACAGAGTGAGTAAACCATGCTACGAACATAATCAATTCAGCATGAGCCTTTCTTTATCTCCAAAACAGGGGCATGATCATGATGACATACTCTCTTTAAACCGCACTGCAGAGCTGGAGCAAGAATCAGCTCATTAAGCATAAAGTCATCATGAGTGTGGGAGCAGTTACGTGTAAAAAAAAAAAATGTTAGGCTCTCGGGTATTTGGTCTGGGTATTTCCTCTTCAACAGTCTCAGCCGCACTGTTACCAGCTCCAGAGGTAACAAGGTATCTTTTAAAAAAATGTAACATTTCATTTTAATAACACTTTCAAGTGGACTTTTGGCAACACTTTAGTACAGTGACCAATTCTTACTATTAACTAGTTGTCTATTAGCATGCCTATTATTAACATGTTATTAGTAGGGGTGGCACGGTTCATGAAAAAAATGTCTCGGTTCGGTGCATGCATGCGTCGCACGATTCAACGGTTCATGACATGCGCAATGTAGCCTCATGCCCCGTATGTGACGTCAGTGTTTCCCTTTCTCGCAAAAGAACTGAGGTGTCTACGGTGTGGAGTGAGTGCTGCAGGTCACAATACTGTACGTGTAGAAATGGCAAGTGGGAGAGAAAAGGAAGGCTGCCCGCAGTTGGAGGATGCGCCAGCGTCGTATAAATCTGGTGTGTGGGAACATTTTGGATTTCATGTTACCTATTAGAGGATGGATACAGTTCAGACAGATATTTAGAAAGGATGCTCGGGCTCGGTCACATCAGCGTGAATGTGCGTCTGTATTATAATGGCCCTTTTTGCCCCGTGTGCGCTGATGCTCTCATCCGTTGACATTTCCGAACGCCTTCCTACAATTGCTTAATAAAAGCGGGCTTTCCACACAAAACAAGTGTGCATGTCATTAGTATGAAAAAAAAAATTGGTTACAGTTCTGTCGGACACGGGCCGGGCTATGATGACAGTTTTATCTATTGTTTTATTTCCGCTGTGACTGTATGCTAGTATTGTGCAACACGCATCCAATTCAGTTTATGAATGATTACATGATAGAACTTTTTTAATACTGTATCCTAAATTGTGCATCCTAAAATATGCTGAAGTACATTTTTGAAGTGTTAAAGATTAAAAGAAAAAACGAACTGTACAGAACCAAAAACCGTGACCCTAAAACGGCAGTACGAACCGAACCGTGGGTTTTGTGAACCGAGCCACCCCTAGTTATTAGTACTTATAAAACACAAATTCTGCATGACCATAATCTACATCCCTAATCCTAGCCAATACCAAATCAGAACAACTACCTGACTAATTATGAATAAGCAGCAGATTAGAAGTTTATTGAGGCAAAGGTCAGAGGTAATTGTTTGTTAATAGCGAGAATTGGCCTTAAAATAATGTGTGACGGAAAATACTTAATATTTAACCAAATAATGTTATTTGAATGGTTTACTTAAATTAAGCTGCACAATTGCTTATTATAATAATATTTAATATTAATATGGAATATGCACTCAGAATATTAACATGATTTCTGAAGGAAAAAAAGCAAGTTAAAGCATGCACATCCAAGTTGGCAACCTCATAGCTCCAAAAATATATATTTAAAAATAAATTTTGCATGTATGTAATGTTTCAAGCACGCAGGCTCTTCATCAGATAATGGCAATATCTTTTAAAATAAATCTTTTGATATTTTTTGGAGCTATGAGGTTGCTGACTTTATACTTTAATAATGATTTCTGAAGGACCATGTGACACTGAGGACTGGAGTAATAGCTGTTGAAGATTTTGTGTTGCTATTACAAGAATAAATTACATTTACAAAAAAATAAATAAATAAGAAATTGGCATAATATTTCTCTGTGTTAACTAATATTTCAACTGTTTTCACTGTATTTTTGATCAAATAAATGAAGCATAACAAGGGTTTTTTCCAAAACATTTAAAATCTTTAGCACCCTATGCTTTTCAAAATTAGTGAGCCTTTGATATGACCTGGTATTTATCAATACCTATATCACCAAATGTGATTTTATTATTTTTATTTACATCTGCACTGTGTTGCATTCGTCTTTAACCCAGAAACATCAAATGTGACTGGAATATTAAATTCATTACATAAAAAAAAAAAAAACCCAGTCCCTCTCATTTTAGAAGTCCACCAGTAAATGCCGTTGATTATGAGCCAAGCAGTGGAAAATAGAATCTTATTAGTGACCCACAAAGAATCTGTTGTATGTCTGAGGTTCGAAGGACATGAGGAAGCAGCCATGATTCAATTTATACTGAAATACATTCCCTGATGGGAAAGGATGCACAGTGAGAAAAGACAGAATTTCCATAATAAGACTGATCTACAAAAGGCAGTGAATGTATACACTTCAACCTACAAAGATTCTTGCTCTTCAAAACATGTCAGAATGCACTTTATAATATAGAGGTACAAACTGCATTCTCAGCACTGCTGCATGGGATGCACAGTGGACGCAAGTATAAAGAAATTTATAAATGAGCAAATCTGTTCCAACCATCATCCATCTCAGTGGCATGGGGACTGGTGCAGGACCCTACCTGAGATTTGCTCATGATGATATGAGATCTCATTTCAATATCAGTCACACTGTAACAACATTGTGCTCGTTCTTGTGGTGCCATTAGCCACTCAGAGCCAAGTCCTAGATGTCGAATTCAACTCATTACTCTTATCCAAGTTATGCATTATATCCAGTCCAAAATCAAGTCTATTCTAAACTTTCAAAATGGTATAGTTATAGGAAAATAGGAAATTCCAAAATAGGAATAGTTAACCCTTTAAAACATTATGAGGAATGTTGGTAATCGAACAGTTTTGGTGACCACTGACCTCGAATAACACATGGTTAACGGCACAAACATTTGAGGTTTGTTACACCCACCTCACGTTACTTACAACGTAACCACACAGTTTCACACGTGTATAGAATGTTTATGGCCTAAGTCACCGTTTCATTACTAAACGCAGCAGTGTTCAAGGAAAATCATGTTCATGTAGACTGATCTCTTTCCAAAACTGCCCTAGTTCTATGACCTCATAAACTGGCTCAGAGTAGATGGTGTGCTGGAAAAGTCGAGGCTTCGCAAAACACTCTGGTGTGAGTCAGTGAGTTATGATGACGGACTCCACCTCACACCCAGATCCCATCAGGGTCCAGGTCTTGAATCAGTCACGCAGGAGTATGTAATGACTTTCTACAGAATAGAAGTTCACTTCCTGTGACAGCACAACCTGCATCCCCTTCTGACAAGGTCTCATTGATCGGAATGACTATGATCCAAACAACACTGGCATGGACACTGTGTCCAGCACTGTAAATTTACATCACTCGCTAATACTCCAAATGAAGTCATGAGTTCAACAAGTTCTTTATGAGGTAATGAACAATCACTCTCCTAAATGCACAGAACACTCTCCAGTACAAAGAACAAATCAATTATACAAGCTTTTTGGGGAGGAAGCTTGTTGTAGTCGGTTAATGCCGTGTTGCAATAACATGTTCCTTCTCCAAATCTTTCATCTGTGAACATACTGTGGTTGCGTACAGCTCTGACAAGAGGACCGTCGCCCTAACAGCTGCTGAGGTGGGACTGACACTGACCCGCATACTCACATAGCTGACATTCAGGAGATAATCAACTTAAATATCCCGACGTCCACGCTGTACAGTGCTCTGAGAGTCGGTATGACCCAACACAAAGCTGTAGTCAATCTAGTCTTCACAACTCAGCCAAGACACTAGTCAACATTAGTGGATCAAAACTGTCCTTACACCTAAATCCAAAATGCATTCTTGTCTTAGGACAACTTTGATTCACTTTTTTGAGCCACTTCAAGTATATTTTTAAAGTACATCTTTAAATGTGGCTCAGCTCATAATATATTAGCAGATAATGGTTCCTCAGGCTGAAAAGTATGCAAAAGATGACTATCATAATAAAATGAGTTAAGCAATCAATTTATTTTGTCTTGTTTGTGAGGTTTGCACTACTTGGCATTGCATGTCTAAGTCAACAAACCATTCATTTCATTCAACCAGTCATTTTCCGAACAAGAAAACAGAAGCAAATGCACAGTCATTTGTTATAAATCACTTTCACAAGAATAATTTAGTAATATATAATAATTTACATTATAATAATTGTTTTCTCAGTCTGCATGATTAGTTATTATAAAAAACATTTAATAGCAACTATTAATGTTGATGAGTGACTTTAACCCTTTAATTTTGAGATGTTTCCAGTTGGAGACTCATCTGCATGAAAAAGAACTGCATTAAATACTAATAAAAATTAAGTATATCTTCAATTTGTTTGTTTTTTTCATGAAAAACTGTACAATTATATATGTACAATTCCAGCAATCACTGATATCATTGATATTGAGAGATTCTAGCTTCAGTGGGATATAATATATAGAGTCTATGTAGGTCACAGTATAAAAACATTCAGAAACCTATGAAAAAGTTCACATTATTTGCCCACAAGTCACTAAAACTGCACTCAAAATATAGAGCAAGCTGTCAAAGCTCTTTAAAAAGGCCGTCTATTTGTAAGCCAATTGTTTTCCTATGATCACTCAAAAATGTTCAGAGATGGAAAAAGTGGTTAGAGCATTCAGCCACTAAATTAATCACAAACTCTATGCTGAAATCAGTTGTCTAACCCAGTTGTCACGTGGGTCCACCATCCAAACCCGCCATTTTAATCTGTCATAAGGATGAGGTTACACCACTTCCTGTGTCAGTTAGCTTGCTTCCATTCCAGTCATACTTTCTAACTTGAGACACGTAAGGGAGGCAGTGTCAAGTCAACAGGATTCACTGGTCAAACACAATTCTGAGAGTTACTGGCACAAACACAACAATAAAACGGCTAGTAATGATAGAAGCCTCTGCAAACAAGGTCATGCCAATCGAAGGAGGTTTGCAGGTGGCTTGGCCAATCTGAATAACATAGCCACAGCTATGCTTTATTAATTTTTCATCCACTAAATCCAAACTTATAAATTACTCAAATACATCTGGAATGTAAACAGTTATCTCGTAACCTTTTGAAAGCAAAATTAATCTGTAAAAACACAAACAAACAAACATTATGCATTTTGATGATTCAAACATAGCAATAACTCATTTAACCCAAATGCATGTTAAAAACAAATGTAAAATACAAACTTATTATGGATACAGTGGAGTTTAAAAATGTAATTCAAAATCTAGATCCAAAACCTCATTTGAAATTAGAAAAAATAAATAAATAGCATTTGTCAAACATGAATGCTATGATGCAAACAGAATTAAAAAAAAAAAGTCTAAAATGCTAATATAATCATAATGAAAATGTATTCAGCAGAAAACAGACTATAGCATAATGCAGTCATTTCTATGACGTCTATAATTGCTGATGCTTTGCCATCTTGAATCATCTCGTGGCATCTCATGCACTGAAACGCAACAAGTTTTTGTTTACTCTGCAGCAGACAACGTGTGAAGAGCAGTATAGAAAACAAACTTTAAAATATGAAAATAAAACAACAGTTTGAAGCGCAAGCATAGTAAATAAGTCCATACCTCCATCTTGCAGTGTTGTTGGCGTGTTCTCAACTTCTTGTCGCCGTTTTGGTGTGACACTTGCTGAAGTAACGTGCGCTCGCGCTCTCCCTCTCCTCACACGAGCGCGCGCGCACTCTCTCAACAAGTCAAGAGGGTGGTCGCTAGTTATATTTAGGTCTGACTCTTACAACATTTCCACGGTCAAAAGATTGTGCCATACTCTGCTAAAAAAGCTGTCGCAGTGAAATGGCCTGCAGTTTCTTACATATTTTCCCAGATTACAGAAACTATCTCTGTGCTGTGTGTGTTGAAGATACCGTTAACACCAAGGTGCGCTAGGTTTTTTGCAGAAATGTTTCACTACGGACAGCACTTTTGACAAATATAATTAAAGCCCTGTTAATTTCATTAAGACACTATACATTTTTTCTACAAACAGCTGTTTTATTTTACATTGAGCAGGTCGCCCCCTCATGGGCGCAGCCATGACACGCCATGGAATGGACATTACTACTACTACTACTAACCACCTCCACCACCAATACATCTATTTTTCAGTGATTTTTTAAAGCTCAAGACAATTTTTAAAGTGCAAAAGTAAACTAAAAATAATAAACACAATATGGGCCATTATACGGGGCCTCAGAAAACTTCTAAGGTGGCCTCAAGATACCTTCAAATGACAAAACATAAAACAGAGCTGCGTTAACAGCATAGTGCAGAAGTGTGCGATCACAGAAACAAAACAGCTTCATTGCAGCACCAGAAGTTAGCAAACACACGTCTTACATAAAGCCTAATAGATCAGTATCAGACACCACTGGTACAGTTGGGATGAATAGGTTAAATGAAAACAAATGCCTGAATCTACCTGAAGTTACAGTTTGAGTGTTTATCATCTGTTAACCTCCACATGGTATAATAGTGTCTCATATCGATGATTAAATTTAAATGAAAAAGATTTCATAGACAAAAATAACTATTGGATTATTAATTAGACTTAAAGACTGTAGCCAAAATTGCTCTATAGAGGAAAACACAGAGTCTAAGGCTGTAAGATTGCGAGGCACAACCTGTGTGTTGATGCAGAGGATGTTTCTAATATACTTTGTGCAGTATACACCATAATGGGAGGTGTTTTAGTAAAGGAACAATGGTTTAGTGATTGCTAACACTTCCATTTATGGATGAAACGAAAGAGGAAATGGTAATTTTTTTTAGACTTCAATGTTTATGTATAAACAAAACATAATTGCTACAGAAACAGTTTCCTGGACATCTTCTCTTTTAGCATTATACATGGGATGCATGGTTTTTGTAATGAAACCAGTGACCATGCCAGTTACTATACTGCAACTATAACCAACCACCCCCACCCCAGTTTCAAAGCCAGTTTCACCCTTAGAATGAACAGTGGAAGGATGTGCAGATATGAAAATGATAACGTGATATTCACCACACAAAACTGAGCTTCCTCGTATGAAATCTGATGACAAATAGCACCAATGTCTACCGCAAAGAACAAGTGTGTCAATTATGGAAACCTAAACAGAGCAATGCGTGCAGTTTTAATGTGGCGACAAGGAGAGCTGTGAAAAGCAGGTGTACGCAGGAAGACACATGCTTTGCTAGCATTACTTGGGTTTCCTGATTGCGCAGACTTTAACATGGGACTCTGCAGACACGTGCCATAGATGCACAGAGAGAAGTGAAATCTTCAGTACAGGACTAAAACAAGTTTAATTTAAAATACACAAAAAACATAACACGTGTCACAGTACATACCTGAGTGTAACAGCATTGCCTAAATATTAGCATGATTAACTTTCAACACCATAATACTGTGGTGGTGTTTCCACTAACATCATTCAGTTTTATAGACCAGGTGACTGTCAGGGAAAGCTATCACCGGTTAAGGTACAAAGCGGAGCAAAATGAGTTAACTTTATGGAAGTGAGCAGGGATGCAACATGACAAATGGCAAGTGCAAATTGTGTCTAAATACAAGCTCAATCAACAGCATTGGTGGCATTAAAAAGTTGTAAAGTTGTAATTACAACTTTTGGTGAGTTCGAACCACATACATTTTTTTTTACTAAAAAAAAAAAAACTTCTACAAAATGATAAATAAAATTGCAGATGTTTTATATATTTAGATATAAACACTACCATATTTTGTACATGCAACTAATTTTATTATAAATGCGGTGGGGAAAAAAACTAATTTACCTCACTGACACACCCATAACTATGGAGAAAACAAACCCTTGTAAACAACTCATAAATCTCTCTGACATGAGTTGAACTCATTATTATAATAGAAGTAAATAGGGCCAATTTCTGGAAGCTTTGAAATGCGTTTAATTTTAAAAAATCCTTCACTCAACTGGTTAAACAGCCAGGGCTTAGATTAAGATAGGATTAGGCCTTAATTTAGAACATTAAAGTAGAAAACATTACTGGTGCGCATCCTGATACAATCAATGGCACTGGCAAGTTGTTATCAGTTAAGACCGCTCATATGCATTTTAGTCTAGGACTTTGCTTAAGCCTTATCTGTAAAACCAAGCATTAGAGTTCTGTATTAACTGTAAAACTGTGAGCTATACTCATTTTTATGGTCATTTTTAAAGTTTATGGCATTGTGCTCATTGCGACAAAGTTGTATAAAATTCAGGTTAGCATTTTCCCCCCCACACTAAAATTAGATTAAAACATATTACTTTTGGTTTTGTACAAGTTTAGAAATTAGTCCTATGTAGTTTTACCGTTTGTTAGTTTTTTTAGTTTGTTTTTTTAAGAAAAACTTATTTACAGAAATCAAAATTTTGTTGACTTGTCCTAGATGAACTTGTACTGAATCCAGTGTAAACAAAGCCAGCCATTCAAAACATGAACTTCTTATGTTGTTTACCTATTTATGAAGCACACAAAAGAATGAGGTACTTCTAGTCTGTTCTTTGTTATCTGTTCAGACATTTCCATTCAGTTCTGCAAAACTTGTAACTCTTCCTGCTGTAGGTTTCTCTCAGCAGCGTAAGTGCTGGTTGTTCTTCCTCCTGTCCATTTCGCGAAGAACGATCTTGAATTTTCCCCGACGAAGAAGAAGAGGATAGGGTCCAGACAGCTGTTCGCCGTGCACAAGCAATGCGCTATGACAGCAGCCTTGCGTATTACCAAAATGTCATCACACAAGCCTTTGTATTCACTCGTCTGGACGTGCTTCTCCGTGGTTAGGAAGATTGTCCGCACTATGTGATACGGCAAAAAGCACACCAGAAAGATCCCAAGGCTGATGATGACCAGAGCACAAGCCTTCTTCCTGCAAGGTCTGGTCCTACCGAGTGCAGGACTAGGCCTCAGAAGGTTCTTCGCAACCAAGACCGAGCAGAAAATGACAACCACCAATGGAAACACAAAGCCCACCGGAAATGTCACGTTGTTGATGAGAAGCAATTGATCCACATTGTCTTCCGCCAGCTCCAAACATCGAAAACTGCCTTGATCTTTTTTCTTCGTGAACAATAGCGGACTGCAGGATAAACCCATGAAGAGCCAAATGAGAGCACACACGATACCTGCGACGTAGTGGGTCTGTATGCGTATGTAGAGGTACGGTCGCACCAGAGCCAGGTAACGCAAGATGTTCAGGGCCACTAGGAAATACACAGAGCTGTACATATTCAGGTAATACACGTATGAGATGACTTTACATGTGATGTTCCCAAAGATCCAGTGAGAGTTCATTATGTAATACGAGACCCTCAGGGGCAGAGAGGACACCAGCATCAGGTCTGATACCAACAGGTTCACCATTAACAAGTTGACTGGAGTGAAGCTCTTCTGGGTCTTCCACTGGCTGAAGAAGACGCAGACAGATAAAGAGTGACCGGTGAGTCCCAGGACAAAAATGAGAACGTATGCTGTAGGATAGACTTGGCGTTTGAAGACATCAGAGCTGTTGGAGCTCAAACAGGAGAGCCCTTGAAATGACGCATTCATGTCTTTTCCTGGAGAATGATTACAAAGTTAGTTTCAGTGACTGAAAGCAAAAAAGTTTTTTTTTTTCTTTTAAGGGGCAGACTACCAAACCTAGAACCCAATGTTCTTCTAGACCCGGCTTTTATTGCTTCATATACATTCATAGAAATCTCTTTCATTTTTATGAAACAAGCAAGCTTTTTTTCTCTCTCTCAAGTTAAACGATCCCTAACCTTAGTATGATACTTAATACTCCATTCAAAATAAACAAATTTTTTTGTCATCAACAGTTCCAAGAAGAACTTTTTTTTTTATTCTAAAACAGGTTCTAAAACAATGGACAAATGTTCACTAAACCAAAATTTTGACAGTCAACTTTAGACATTCCACTAACTATAAGTAACTTTGTAACTACATGTCAACAAATTCTCATTCACTGGCAGCTACATGTTCACTAACTATTGGAGTAGACTGTTAAGAGTAGATTTAGGGGGAGTAGAATAATTCCTCTGTATGTCTTATGTCGTGGACCCATCACATCGAGTTTTAGGAGATGTTAAGCAGTCTACTAACACTCTAACGACTGCTTGTTGAAGTGTACTTGCCAAGTTTCTTACTGTTAGTAGAATGTGTAAAGTGGACTATTAAAATGAAGCATTAATACCAAAAATGGTATTCACAAAAATGGCAAAAATTGTCTTTATTATTAAGAGCGTAAATGCTTTGTAAATTTACTTTTATAAGCCTGAAATAGGTTTTTCTAATCTTGTATACAACCTCCCTCACATTCCCAGTTACTAGTCTTATTAAAAAAAAAAATATCTAAAATTATTGTTCTAAACTTTACTTCACGGTAAGTGCTCACATATCATGTTAACACAGCTGATTGGTTTTGAACAAATACAGCAAACTAATTAAAAACAAGGTGCACATATTTCAAAGCAAAACCTCTTACCTTTTCTGCAGAGTGGAGAGGTGTAAGCAGGTCGTCCAAACGCGCTCAGTTTGTCACTAGCCAAACCAGCACAGCATTATCAGCTGCTAGAGGAGGTATGAAGTACAAAACACAGTAGAAGGAGGATGTCTCAAGGCCGGCCTCCCCATCATCACTCTAATCGGTTTAAAAGGTCTGATTCATTTCCTTTTATTAGAACAGCATCCGTCCTTTTACCTGCATTAAGTATGGCAGCCCTTTCAATTGCTATAGATAAAAGGTTTTGAATAATATGTCTTTATATACAGCATGTATGATAGGTTTAAAGTCCAATGCTTATCATTAGGCAAGTTACAGAAGCCATTTAGATGCAAAACAAAACACTGGTTACTCTGAATTGTGCATGTCAGCTTTAAACCACAACAGCATACGCAAACGTGCATTTTACCAGCCCCCCCTTATTCGTTTCCCTGTGTAATTTAACCCAGTTACATTGCTCTGTACTTTAATAAGCACAAGCACTTCTGATGATGTACTGATAACCTTTTGAAAGAACCCACTGCTGACAAAGCAGAGCTTTTATGAGCATCTATGTTATGATGATAGCAGTAAATGATGCGAGGGGGAATTTGAGTGAACAAACTGCATTAAATTTCTCTCCTGCCTTCATGTACAGACATGCCTGCACGTACAGTCATCATTTCTAAAGAGTAACCTACTTATGAAATGATGAAATGAAATGAACGATTTCACAACTTTTGGGAAGCATGGATGCAGAAATGATTTCAAAGTAAAAGTGATCAAAAAAACAAGATCCAACGAATGCGGCCCGAGACATTTGCAAACATGTCATTTCTTGACAAACAGCATTCCGGTAGGAAGCAAGTATATGTGCCAACACTTGTCTAAACAGTTCATCGGAAAAAACAAGCGTGATTTATCATTTTTAGCACCATGTGCTATGGCTACGGTCTCAGTTTGTGGTTACAAGAAACAGGTAAAGGTGCCACGGTCTTCCTTAAATCAAAACAGGACACGTTTCATCGTTCTTTAACAAACAAGTCAGTTGTTAAACTTTTGAGGCATTACATAATTTTTCAAAAATGAACATTTGAGGTATAACATAATTTTTTTGGAATATTAGTAACAAAAGCTCTACAACGGTCTTAAAATCCAACATCAAAAACAATGCAGTCCAAGAAGAACATAAAAAGGTCAGACAGATGTGTTGACAAACACATGCACTTCCACTTCCACAACGATCACGTCCTAAAACCCCAGTAATGCTTAAACGCCAACCAAATTATAACGGTTTCAAAAATAATTCCATTTACTTCTATTAGGGGATCCTCAAAGAAGTGAGAAAAGCCACCAGCAGGATTCAATACATGATCGAAGTAAACTGGTCAAAATTGATCTCAATTTCCTGTCCAGCAATGAGGAAAAAGTAGGCAACTTTAAAACGAATGAAAATAAAAGGAAAAACAATAAATTATCATGACACGCAAACCCCGCCAGATTTTATGTGTTCGTAGATCAATTAATGGAATAGTTCATGCAAAAATGAAAATTCTGTCATTTACTTACCCTCAAGTTGATCCGAATGTTAATAACCAAACAGTTTAAATGCCATTGACTTCCATTGTACTTTTTCCC
The DNA here is from genome assembly GCA_032359435.1 of Enteromius unitaeniatus. Classification (NCBI taxonomy): domain Eukaryota; kingdom Metazoa; phylum Chordata; class Actinopteri; order Cypriniformes; family Cyprinidae; genus Enteromius; species Enteromius unitaeniatus. The sequence continues at coordinate 1,348,147 of JAUMHI010000025.1, forward strand.
CCTACACTATGGAAGTCAATCAACTGGTTGCAACAATCCTTCAAAATATCTTCCCTGGTGTTCAGCAGGGTGAGTAAATGTCAGAAATCTCATTCTGGTATGAGCGGTCCCTCTAAGAGGTATGCGTCTCGGTATTTCCTGAACATAAACTACTAAAACAATAAAACCTCCTTCATGGACCCTCACACACTTAAAATAAACTAAAATGAAATAACACAGGAAAAGCACTTATGCTATTTCAGGAAATCCAGTGCACCACTTAAATATTAAAACAGGTGGAGTCATCCAAAATGTAGCAACATATAAACACTCAGGCATGTCAGTGTTTCCCTTTCAATGGTGGAGTGGTTTTCCTCAGGCTTCAAAAACGGGATTTATTTAGGGCTCTGGATGCTCTTTAACGGACTCCTCCTTCAGTTTCTGTTCCTGCATACGAGTACGTGTCGAGCCTGAAGAAACGAGAGCGAATGTTTAAGCAATAGCTTTAACGTGATGCTGAATTATTCTACAATGACTTGATTACAGTATTGTGCAGGGTTTCTATCTGAAAGTATTCAACATGAGATTCTTGTCATTCTTAATTATAAAAGAAAAGTTCCTAATGCACGCCAAGATAACATTTATTTAACAAATAATATAGTAAAAAAGTAATCATGTAAAACATTATAGAATTTAAAATTTTCTTTTTAAACATAGGAAATGTTCATTTATTCCTGTGATGGCAAAGCTAAATTTACAGCACACAACCCTCTAACGTGACACTAAGAAATATTTCTTTTCTTTTTTTTCCCTTGCAGAATGTATATATTAGTACATAATACAGTGTTACAAAAACTACCCCTTTCTGATTTAAAATGTAATAGTGCAGCAAGACTACTCCAGGTTATTTACATGTGAGAAGTAATGCAAAAATACAGAGAAGGGTGCATCCAAAACAAGAGCAACAGGAGGAACTTGTTATTAAGGCAATTATTGTTTGTCGTAAATGTGTAGCTTAGCTTTTGACTGAGAGACAGTCAAACAGAAGCGTTACATGATATACGGTTGTTATTGTTATTGATACTAGACTAATTAACTTACAAAAAACATTTTCTTTTTGGGTCAACAGCCTACTGCGCTGACATATACAAGCTGCGTTTGTGGCGACCTGAGTTCGATTCTTGTCTTGAGGTGCTTTGCCGATCCTTCTCTACTGTCCTCTCCAATAAAAGGCTGAAAATGCCCATAAAACATAATAAAAAATGCTTTTTTACAAATATTAAATTAATCTGATCGTTGTTTTTTTAATTAATTAGATTTTTAAATAATATTGTCTAATAAATGAATTCTTCTATTCAGAAAAACTAAATGCATTACATAGATTAAAAGTGACTCAAGACATTTATAATGTTACAAAACATTTAAATAAAGGCTGTTTTGGAACTTTCTATTCAATAAAACCTCTGTTTTTACAAAAATACAGCAGCACACATTGATAAGAAGAAATGTCAAAATGTTGGCCACCAAATGGGCATATCAGAATGATTTCTGAAGGATCATGTGACACTAATTCAGCTTGGCCTACATAGGAATCAATTACTTTAAGATGTATTCAAAAAGAAACCATTTATTCTTTGAATTTCCTGCTGAGATATATAATCACTCAAGACAAAGAACTGTCTTCATACAACTCACCTTTAATTTGCCCTATATAATATAATAAACACCTTTCTGACTCATAACAAAAAAACTACAAAACAATGTTGCAGACAAGAAGTAGTGTGATGGGTTGAGTGTTTTTGTGGTTCTGGGAAATTCAGCTCACAGTTCAGATAATAGACGCGCACAAAGACTGTAGGAAACTTACTCATCTCAGCCAGCTTCTGGATCAGTGTTGACTCGCCGCTCGATTTGCTAAAAATGAACAAACATTGTTGATGATTCACTGGACTTAAATATAGAGAGATACATACATTTTAAAAAGGAACATAACTCCCACCTTCCATCAGCTTCATCTTGTCCATCCATATCAAAGCGTAACCTCTTCAGGGGCTTGGGCGCAGAGCCTCCATCCAGACTCCTCTTGAGGGACCAATCGGTGCTGCTAACCATCTCATTAATCTTCTGAAATCTGTCTGCAGACTGTTGAGATGTTAAAAGACATTTTTAAAGAAATTCTAACACATTAAAAATAAATTGAACATTTAATAAGTGCTTTGTATTACTAACCCCAAAGGATTCGCCAATAGATATAAGAATTCTGTCCAGGAAAAAGAAAAAAAAGATCCGGAATGATTAGCATACAAAAAAAACCCCACACACAAATTCACATAATCATGAAGTGGAAACCGGCAACAAAATATTACTATTAAGATTATAAAATATATATATAAAATGTCAATATTTGGCTTAAATAATGTTACATTGTCATGTTGTAAAAATTCATGCTTAATCCCACTTGTACATACTAAAATATATAAAACATATTGGGGCAGTTTCATGAACAGGGTTTAAGACTAGTCCTAGATTAAAATAACTGTTAAGAGCTGTCAAAACTGGAAAAGGCTTGCACTGAGATATCTTAAAATACATTATTGTCATTGTTTGGTCTTAAAATGCTCACAGATAA
>JAUMHI010000025.1:1355860-1390939 GCA_032359435.1 Enteromius unitaeniatus
TTCTGTGTGAATATATTTTAAAATGTAATTTATTCCTGTGATACAAAGCATCATTACTCCAGTCTTCAGTGTCACTTAAACCTTTCAGAAATCATTCTAATATGCTGATTTTTTTTTATTATCAGTGTTGGAAACAGTTGAGCTGCTTAATAGTTTTTTTTTTTACTCTTTGATCATTAATAAGAGAAAATATTAATTTTAATAATCCTATTAAAAAGAAAATATTAATTTTAATAATCATATTAAAAAGAGAAGCATTTATTTAAAATGGATAATCATGTTCAAAACTACTGCTACAGTAGTTTACGGTTTCACTACTGTTTAAAAGTTTGGGATCAGTACATTTTTATCCTTTCTTCTTTGAATTAAATGAATATTTTTATTAACCAATGATCTATTAAATGAACAAAAAAGTCATAGCATAGATTTACATTTTAGAAATGTTTTATTTTTGGTAAAAAAAATATGTTTATATATATGTAAAATATGTTTTTTACTTGTCATCAAAAAATACATCAAAGAATAATAAAAAATAAATAAATAAATAAAAATTCACAGGTTCCAAAAAATACATTTGGCTGCCCAACTGTTACCAACATTGACAATTCTAGTAATAAATCAGCATATTAGAATGATTTCTGAAAGGATCAAGTGACACTGAAGACTGCAGTAATGATGCTTTGCATCACAGGAATAAATTAGATTTTAAATTATATTCACACAGAAAACAGTTATTTGAAATTAAAATAATTTTTCACAATATTACAGAGCATAAGAAACATCTATAAAAACCATTAAATATCTGTCTGTTCTAAAACTTTTGAACAGTAATGTATATATCTTTTTTAAATGGGAATTTAAATTAAATTAAATTGAAAGGTGAACAATACATTCAGGCTTTAGAATCAGATCAACAGGTTCATAAAAAAAAACTACCAGAATGATTCGCTCACAAACCAGACAGATTCAGTCTTTGAGTTTAACTTATGATCAATGATCCAGTCACAACAGCTTTTTGGGAGTTAACTCAACAGAGGGGAAGATTAGCATTAAGTTTCTTAAATACTGGTTTGCTCATGCATGATTGACTTCAAACTCTATTTCAAATGGGTTTTTGAGCCTTTTTAAAAAACACTGACAGTCTACTCTGTATGCAAGCATTAACGCCACATAACTTAAATTGTCAACCATTTCCAGCCCTGCCACAAAACTAGCATATGAGGCTGACCATGTTTGACCTTGTTTTAGAGACACATTTATACACCATAGACTTGGTGACCATAGTTCACAGACAGGCATTCTCTTTGTGTGCATAGCAATGTGACCGAATAACTCATGAGGTTGTTTGAGAACAAAAAAAACCCCCCCAGACTTTTGGTTCCCTATTCGGTAGTCAAAAGAAAACACGCCATTTTGTTCTCACGGAAAGGTCCCCCTGAAACATTTATCTTGTAGTGCAGCAATACACTAAACCATGACTAATCTGACTTTGAATTGCGCAACAGCTATTTCAACAACTATCTCAATTACAGGATAAAAAAATAAAAAAAATAAAATAAAAAAAGCATTTTATTATCAGAATAAACTCAAATTCATTGTACTTGTATAAATATTAAAATACAGATTTACCCGCTCCTGCGCAACAGTTAAACAATCTTTATAAAAATGGCCAATTTAAACCACCTTTTTAAATGAAAATTCAAGCTAAATCTTTTCTAATCGCAGTTGACGCATTTTGTGTCAGAGGCTGAGGGAAAGGTTGATATTTGAAAGGGACACAAAAAAAATCTACTGAAGATACTCCTACTCCTCTATTTTAATCAGTTCTAGTATCAAAGGTAAGTAGGATGGGAATTGATTCTTTAACATATGACGTTATACCCTCTTAAAAAGGATGTTGTGTGGTTCAGAATTGCACAGTTCTAGTTCTGAGGGATGACTTACAGGTCAGCAGCGGTGTGGTTATGATGTAAGGGTTGGTTTAATGTCGCAGGGGGCTCAGCCTGTTCACCAGGTCCTTCCTCACGTGACTGCTTGAGGAGGTCAAAGAGCGGAGAGTCCTGCACAGAAGGACAAGATGTTGATTACGTAAAGAGGAACTGATTAGAGGATATAATGCATGTTATACTGAATGAGCCACTTTTATATTATTTAAATACCATGCAATTAATAAATTCATTTATATATTTTACTTCCAATAACAAAAAAAAAAACAAAAAAACAATATTATATGAAGCTATAAGAAAAAAACAAAACAAAAAAAACACACACACACACACACATATATATGTATATATATATATATATACACACACACACACACACACATTTGGGTTGGTGATTTAACAATTTACACTTAAAGTAATTAATACCTGAAAATAGTAAAGAACAATTTTTTTTAACAATTTTTTTAAAATAACCAGTTGGACAAAAAGTATAATGAACTTGACACTCCCTTGATTTACAAGCTTTATAAGTTTGCATAACGTGTATGTATGATGTCACATCGATTTGTGTGAACTTTGGACTGGCAATCCCTCTTAATAAGTGCCTAGGAATCAGTGAGCAACGTGCTCTTGCACACAACACACACAGAACCAGCTTAGAGTCAAAAAGATAACAAGGAAAAACAAAAACCCACTTTCTAGCAAACGTCTGAACAATCAAAGGCCCCAAAAGAAAACAAAACTTAAAAAAAAAATAACTGTCAAAGAGATAACTAAAGAAAAAGCATTCAAACAGATGTGTCTCATGTCTGGTACGTGCATGAGAGAGTAAAAGATAGAGAGGAGGTGCTTTAACTCCAGCCCCACCCTCTTGTCTGCCTTCCATTCGACCACATGAAGAAAAACTCATAGTGAAGACCAGAGGCTGAAAAGCAGGTTAGGTTCTAAAAGCCTCACATGGCTACAACAAAGTGACAGGCTATAACAAAGATCTCGATGAGACAAAGATGATCACGCCTCAAGTCACACCATGATGGGGAGCCAATTAAAAGGAACTGAAACTGAAGATTAAACAAGGCTGGTTGGTGGAAACTTCACTCTTCTATGTGAAGATCAACATCAACTGGATATGGATCCTCCATTCATGAAAGGCTCAAGACCAGGTTAACAATCTTCTGAGCAATTAGGTACGGAGGATATGAAGAACAAACATCTAGAAACCAACTTCTTGTGCTGGTAAAAAAAGGGCGGCTATTTATTCAACCACACGCTCAGCATCCGCCATGCTTCGTTGAGAGGAAAAAGAAGTTCAACAGATTTGGTTTGCTCATGCATATGCTCACGTGAGCTTTTTGACAGTAGGACTATGCAACACCCGAGCGGTAAGAAGATCCTTCTTGCAGCTTTGTGAAATGTGTTCACACTGTATTTGTATACTTTTACATGGACCTTCATGTTTTGGATCTGACCTTTAAAAGCACTGACTGACTCCTTTTAAGCCAAATTAATGACAATGACTCGGAACAATTCAAGCACAAACTGTACCAATGATAACTTTAAATATGGGTTATACAGCTCGGTTTTCAGTATCGTCTTTATTCTTGGGCTGCTCTTCAACATGGTGGCCATGTACATCTTTGTTTGCAGACTGAAAATGCGTAATGAGACCACAACATACATGTTAAACCTTGTGGTCTCAGACACCCTCTTTGTTTTCAGCTTGCCTTTCAGGACGTTTTACTTTATTAACCGCCATTGGCCTTTCGGTGACCTTCCCTGCAAAATCTCAGTGGCCTTGTTTTACACCAACATGTATGGCAGCATCCTTTTCCTCACGTGCATCAGCATGGACCGCTTCTTGGCTATTGTTTACCCCTTTGCGTCGAGAACGTTGAGGACCAAGCGCAACGCTAGAATCGCCTGCTGTGTGATCTGGGTGGTTCTGCTGTCGGGAGGCCTAACCGCAACCATTGTAATGGACACAAATGACAAATACGCAAACAATCAAACGTACTGTTTCGAAATGTACTCAAACACCCAGTGGAAGTCCACGGTATCAAGAGTCGTGGTATTTATTGAAACCGTGGGCTTCCTAATTCCACTGATGATCAACTTTATTTGCTCCATAAAGGTCCTACAGACCTTACAACACCCGGAAAGCATCAGTCGCGGAGGGCAGCTGAACAAGGCTAAGATATTGCGTATGATTGTGGTGCACTTGTTCATTTTCTGTTTTTGCTTCATTCCGTACCACGTCAATCTGGTCTTCTACACGCTGGTCCGAAGTCAGGTTATTACAGACTGTACTGTGGAGTCAGTGGTCCGGACAATTTATCCAATTGCACTTTGCATCTCCGTAACCAACTGTTGCTTTGACCCAGTGATCTATTACTTTACCTCCGAGACGATTCAGAACTCAATTAAACGGAGGACTGTTCACAAAAACACCACAATGGACAACAATACTGACAGAAATGATTCGATAACTAAAATCCAATCTCTTAAAGTTAAATTCATCATCGAAGAGTCTACAATATAACCAGGAAGCAATAGTTTTTATACTATTTAATATTAAATCGTAATCTGACATACTATGCCAATTTTAGGAATTGGACAGGACAAACTGACTTTCAACTGAAGACTGCCTAAAATGCCGAAATATGACATTTGAGTATCATTTTGGTGCTAGAATGGATGCGTTTACAGACTCCACTACCATTTTCTCAGATTATTAACAGATTATTGAACCAGTAATTGCATAAGGATTATATATGACTGAAACCTGACAAAGAAAAATCTGTATTTCTGTACAAAATGCTTTATTTCAAGACAAACAAAATTAAATGAGCATTTCTTGCATTATATTCAAAAAGTCTTAAATGCATCATGCTTTAATAATGAATACTTTTACAGCATTTAATAATCCAGGTTTATTTCATAAGTAACTAGTAGTTAATTCATGTTCGTTCAAAACATACTTAATTTATACATAATACATATGTACAAATTCAGTTATTAAATGCTGTTGTTTATTGTTTTATATATATGAGCTACTGAATTAACTAAAATGTTAATTTCACCTGTACAGTGTTACCATCTAAAAAGTTATTTTATTTTGTTTTTCATTTCAAAGTATTCATGCAATACCTCCAGTTCTATGCAGAAAAACTGAATACAAACACTTGGGGTTAAAAAAAAAGAGGTTCAGAAAATATTCCCATGTGTCGTTTCATGTTTATTCCTGGGCAATTCAGACAGTCTGTATTGTATAAGCAAATCATGACAAAGGTAAACAAATTCCATTAACTGTTTGTCATCAGAGGAAACGGATATAAAGGAAAAGGGAGTGACATTACATGGGCTTTGGTCTACTGATTCTATCAAGGTTTGTCAGTGCAAGAAATAAAGCTGATGACGAACACTTCTGCAGGGTGTGCCGCTTCGAGATCCACCCTGCAATAGCTCAAGCAGTATTTCATCAATTATTAATATTCATGCTAATTTCTCATTTATATTATCCTATTATTTTATTTTTACATATCCTTTTTTTAAATACCATTTTCAAGCATATGATGAAGGAACTGAATGTCCCAACTCAAAGCTGCATTTCAAGAGCCACAAACAGGACTGAACGAGCCCTGCTGCATCAATCACACTGCATTCCTTGCGCAATCACATGCCGTGCTCACAAACACTCACTTCTGAGAGCTATTATGTAAACGTTTTTCTTTTATGTAAATGCTAATAAAATGAACAAAACTTTAATGTCATTTATTTCTTAATTGACCCTAAAAGGCATTAAATGTGGGAATATCGACAATGTGTCAGGATACTCAAATCAACAACAGTAAACATAAGAAGACTTTTAATCTGACACTGCCTGTGAATGTTTGTGATGACCCAAAAGTTTTTTTTTACTCAGATGAGTTTTTGGATATGATTAGACCAAATAATATTTCCTGTGTAGTGATTAACATTTAAATACTGCAAAACATGCACGTCCTGGAAAAATCCAGCTAGACAGCACAACACATCTTTGCACCAAGACAGACAAGTGAAAGCAAGTTACTAAAAGGGACAAGAATGCAGAAGAAAAGAAGAAGAAAAAACAACATTATTTCTGTCTACACTTCTGTACTTCTTTCTATAAAAGACAAACATTTTCAACAAGCTAGAATATAAATAGCTATAATGTCACTATACAAATTAATTTTGCTGTAAAATCGATGGTATTGGCACAATCGGTTTTGTGGTTTAAAAAAAGTGTACTAATTATTTTCAGTGAAGTGACAGGTACTTTTTTTCTATTTTAGCAAAACCTTGTATACATTAGCTAGTTAGATAACATCATCTTCATGGGAAATAAGCAGAATTTGCGAAAGCCATGTACAGGATATCACAGAAAACCAAAAAAGGTTGTACAAGATCAAAGTAAAATCCAGTGGCATTTTTCTGTCTACTTAAAAAGTCCTTTTAGATGCTTTGTAAATCATAAATTATTAAACTGTGTAAATTCAGTTTGTTCCACTTCCATGGAAGTAAAATTTAAATTTGCAGTGAATACATTTTACATATTGGTCCGAAAACAATAAACCGTTTAAAATTTAAACAGTATGTTTAACAAAAGATTCCAGCTCTATATGTATCTTTTCTGCTTACTAAGCATATTGCATGTTTCCAGAGTTAAACTACTACATCAAATCTGGATGGGGCACTGGATTTATTATTGAACAGTTATATGGCACACGCACATGCATACACACACACACACTTATTGATTTAGTGTGACTATATATAAAGACTTAATATCTGTTAAAGGCACCTTCACTTAAGCTGGAGAGTGAACCAAGAGAGAACACAGCGAATATTTTGCCAAAGATGGATGAGATAAAACAAAATGGTGAGTTCATTACACTTTATCTATGCTATCTTTAGAAGTGCTAACTAAAGTTTTCATACCAAGAAATGGCTGCTCTAAATTTGTAAAAGATTATTTACATACACTCAATGTAATACACATTTTCTAACCAAAACTACCACATTATGTGCATTTGTATTAATACACAGCATATGATACAAGTGGTATATATGAGCAGACTCAAATTATATTATATTAGGGATAAATAAAAAAAAAAAAGAACTGAACTGTTTTTTTCATGTTCTTGTACTAAGGTTAAACCAAACATTTCTGAAAGCATTATTTAATATAGCAGACAAAATTAAGAATTTTTTTATTCAATCAAACTAAGTTAAGGCAAGTTTAAATGTGCACTTTTACAATGTGTGCAGTTTAATGTTTATTAAAATTCTTTATTGGCAGCAACGGCTGCTTTCTAAACGAAGATCTCCTCTGTCATAATTCAATCACTTTACATTTCCATTTCATAAACCCAGGTCATATAGACACAGCTGCCTTTGCTGATTATTACCAGAAGAGATTATGACCAGATGAGAGTTTTTTTTTTTATATGAAGAGGAAGTTGTTACTTTGGAAATTTCCTTTTTTAAGCGTCAAGGTGGTTTCTGAATTGTAATTCTTGTAATAATTGTAAATTAAAAAAATAACAAAAAAAAAATCTTATTATATTCCAATTCAAAATGTTAGTATCAGTATTACTATACTATACAGCTATTTTCCCTCTTGTCAAAGACAGGTTCCTCATTTGCTTCTGGACAGCAGGAAGCAGGTTGTGACTAATGCAAACCAAGGCCAGCCAAACTGAAAGGGATCATGGATCTCCATAACACAACGTACATATCCATTCAAGCCAACTGCTCAGTAGACACCAGCTACCGCTTCACCTACTACAAGATCTCCTACAGCATGATCTTCATATTCGGCGTAGTCAGCAATGCCACAGCGCTGCGGCGTTTTTGTCGCATGCCTCGAACGTTCACCAGCACGGCCGTCTACATGGCCAACCTGGCAGTTGCGGATATCTTCTTTGTGATCTCCCTCCCCCTGCGCATCTATTACTACCATAACAAAGCCCCCACTACCTCCAACCTCACCAATGACTGGTCTCCAGGAGGTGTTTTCTGTCAGCTGACCTTCACGTTGAAGTATATCAGCCTATACGGAGGTATCTTCTTCCTGGTTTGTATTGGAGTAGACCGCTACTTTGCCGTGGTTCATCCTCTACATCAGCATCTGAGGAAGGTTCGCACCGCCCGCATGCTCAGCGTTGGGATCTGGTGCTTGGTTCTGGCACTTAGCCTAACTCTGCCCTTTCTGTATTCAGCGGCATCTCGGTGGCACAAGTCCTGCCTCTTGGATCCGTCTTCCAAACACCACCGTACTATAATCCTAGCCGCCCTCGGCTTGGTGCAAATCGCCTACCTGTTTCCTGCGTTGCTCCTGCTGTTCAGCTACTGCAGTATACTCGGTGTGCTCCGCAGGCTGCCACACCGCAGGAAGATCCGGCACAGACGCACACTTACCGTCATCTACTGGGTCCTGGTGGTCTTCTTTCTCTGCTTTACCCCATATCACCTCAATCTGCTAGGTTACACTCTTACACAGGTGGGCCTTGTGCATAGCTGCAGCCTGGCTCGAGTCACAAAAAATCTTCATCCTGTAGTGCTCTCGCTGGCCAGCACTAATTGCTGCCTGAACCCCCTTATATACTACTTTTCTAGTAGCTTGGCTCACAAAGAGCCGACCGGCAGCAGAGGAAGTGCTAGTTAATGAGGTGTTCACTCAGATTTGAACTTGAAATGGATGCAAAGGAGCATTAGAAGTTCTAAACATCATTTCAAAAGAGATCTGTTGTACCCCTTTTCACAAGATGCATTGAGACTAGAATGCGTCTGCAAAGTTTCAGCTCAAAATCCCCCACAGATCATTTATTATAGCGCACTGAAAATGTCTATTTGAAGTGAAAGCAGAAACATGCTGTTTTTGATGCATGTCTCTTCAAATGCAAATTAACTGCTGCTCCCCACCCCCTTTTCCCAGAATAGGGCTGTGCCTTTACAGCTTGTACCTCAGATATTCTGCTAAAAAAACCATCTGTTTGGTTTTGAGTTACAAAAACACAGTCAGTTATGTCTGTAAAAGCAAACAGCTGGGAAAGAAATTGTAAGTTTATATAAGATCTGTGTGGTAGCAACATAATATACAGTAAAAAAATTGAATAAATCCACTGTGCTCTCATCTCTTCTGAGGTTGGGACTATAATTAATGTACTGAGCTCATCAGTGCAGCCAATGACAGAGCAGTTATCACGCCTAGCTCTAACTTCTGCCATGGCTTTAGAATTGGTATACCGTTAATGCTTGTTAAAACACATAGGCTAACTGTATTGTGGGTGGAAACTTGCAGATTAAGGGGCAGTAATATTAAATATGATCCCCTTATCTACATCAAAGGAGGAGCAAAATCTGAGCGAAAGGCTTGTTTTTCATATGTGTCACATTAAAGGTCACTCTGCCATGTTGCAGAGTAGCTAAACTAAACTGAAGGCTTGATAAACAGATGCTTTAGTGAATGAATGAAAGAAACAATCCACATAAATGACAGTGGACAGTTACTCACCACTTTCCAAGCCAGACTCTCCATGATAACGTGTTCGCACTGCTCCAGGTGCTTCATCATGTCATGTTTCAGGGTGGGCTCGGCTTTAATGAAGCTCTCTATCACCTTGTAGAAGTCGAAAGCAGGCAGCTGAAAGACGTCCAAGATCCAGGGGAAGCACAAATCAGTTTCCACCGAATCGCTGGCACCAGAGCTGCGGCCAAAACCTCCACTCTTTAAGGAGTTTCCTGAAAAAGGAAGCAACATGTGAGGCTAATGTATACAAGACTGTTCCATGTTAAAAACAATCTATAAACTGAAGCCAAAACAGGCTTTGGATGAGACTACGAGTTGTGGAAGTGTAAATGGCAAGCACTTACCGACATAGGTTGCCATAACAACTTCGAGGGCACAAGCAAGCAATGAGGTATGGAATGCTGCATTGTTCAGAAGTTTACTGTAAAAGGAAGTAACATGATTAATTGTCAGTGTATACTTCAGAAAACAAAACCACAGATTATTTATGGTCATAATGATGTGATAAATGAGGGTAAATGAAATGAGATGTTCATATTGTTCTTACCTGAAGTTTTGGACAGATAATCTCTTCTCCTCCTAAAAACAGCACAATGTCACCACCAGAAAAAAAAGTATGACTAATAATATGTTTTAAAGTTTATTAGGTCTTACCGATTTAAGCATGGACTCCATGACTTTATAGTAGAGCTGGGCACCAAGGTTAAATCGCTGAAAATATTCACACACAAACAAAAACATTTGTCCCATTGTTGTACAAAAGATACATTACCATTTAGAAAAAAAATCCAAGGCTGGCATTTCTTTGGTCATTCATAAATAAATAAATAAATAAATAAATAAAAATAATAATAATAATAATCTTTAATATTATTACAATCTAAAAATACTTTTTTAATTTTAATGTATTTTTCAAAATTAAAATTACAGAATTTTAAGCGGAAACATTTCACATTATCATTGTGTATTATGAAGTGGTTGTTTAATATTTTTCTGAAAACCATAGATGCATTCATTTTCAGGTTTCCTTGAATAAATAAACAAAACCTGCATTTATTTGAAATCTTTTATTAGTTACTGTCACTTTTAAAAAGTAGCATTAAAAATCGTACTTACTGTTATCTAGGGTGACACTTATGGATTTACAAACACTGAAATAATTACCACTATTATGGCAATATAAACAAAAGGCTTGATTATCCATTTCAAATTACAGACGTATCTACAACCTTAACAGTATGCTGGTGATAAATGTAAAAAATAAAAATGTTTGGCAGTACCTTCCTGCCCAGCCCCTCACAGTGCTGGCCCACAGCCTGTGCAAACCTCTTGATGAAGACCTGACCCAGCTCATCAACTCTCTTTCTGATCTCTTCGGATGGGTCAACAGTACAGTTCTGACAATCACATTCCAAAAAACACTAGATATCACTTTTTCTATATAATATAGATCTGGCTTTTCTGTTTATTATTTAAAGGGAATACCTTGTAGTAGACTAGGAGATTGCTTGAGGGCTGGTCACTGGCTGAGGTAAGATCAACCCTGAGCTGCTGTATAGAGTTCATTGCAGCCCTTGAGGAAAAAAAAAAAAAAAAAGACAATGAGTGAAAAAAGAAAAGTGCTTGCAGGACTTAAAGTTTACAACTTTAAAAAACTTTACAAAGCTTCCATTATAGGGAGCTTTGCTACAGAAAAGTGAACTTCAAAAAAAGAGGTACTTTTGCTCATATACATCCTTCAAGAAATCAATTACTGATATGAATTTATAAAAGCTCTCCAGTCGAATATACATTAGAGTACTGTGTGTTTCCAATAATAAGCAAAACCCAGGATAAGTGAGGGCTTTAGGTGCCACGTGAAAACACCAAAACCAGATCTCAGAGGGAATCCCATCATGTGGTATAAGCTTAGAGCATTACAAAACTTCTGGGTGCACATAGTTCCATTCCCACAAGTGACCCTGACTAGTGAGCAAATTCCCAAGCTGCTTTTCTTCCAATAAGCTTTCAAAGATTTAGGAAATCATTCTGATATGCTGATTTTGTACTTTTTATTAATATGCTTTTTCTTAATGTTAAAAAGTTGCACCTGATTGGGGTCTGTGGAACTGGAATTGCCACATCATCTCCAGACTGATTCTTTCTCGGGGTCATTTCCCACTTTGACCACCTATGAGGAATATTGACAGTTATTCCAAATCACATCCGTATCTGTGACGATATGATTTTAATTTGATCACACTCACGCTTCTGTTTTGATGGAAGAAAGAGTCTCATCATCAACCAAGAACAACCTGGCATCAAAGTCCTTGTTTTTGTGGTACAGCTCTTCATATTGCTTAGAAAGTGTTTCCAGCTATAATAAATAGCAAAACAGATTGCCACAAGCATTACTTTAATTCAGACTTGGGAAGGAAATTGGCATTTCTCATAGCTGTTACTTTAGTGTTAATAATCAGAGCCGAACCTGCAATAACATTTCTAATTATCACCAGGCAAACAGAGAGTCCATAAAACTGTGTACACAGTCCAACGTATAACAAGTTGTAAAATACAGGCAAGGTCAAATTCATAGTCCAAGATGGGAAGTACCCCATGGGGATCTGAATCTAAAAAGCCTATAGCTCTCAAAAGGAGAAGCAGCTTATTACTCACAGGAGGAAGTCCTTGAAGTCCTGACAGACCCACAGAGTCCAGGAATGCACAAAAAGTGGTCTGGTACACATTTTTCACCTGGAACAGAAAATAAACCAGCCTTTGGTTAAAAGAAACGAAAAAGCTCCAATCAAGTAAAAAGCTACATTTCAGACACAGTTATGTAAAAGCAGATGTGAGTATGCAAATAAGATCTGTTTTATGGACAAAAGTTGTGTTTGAAAGCTTCCAACGGCTTGTGTCTGAATAAGTGCTGACCTCATCCACACTGCAGTCGCTCTCCTTGCACAGCGTTTCCAGCAACTGGACGTCCATCTCTGGAGGACGGGTTTTGGCTTTGCCCTGATTGCGTCGGGATGTCCTTGTTGGAGGACTCAAGGTGGATGAACTAACTGCTGACTCTGGAATAAAAAAATAAATAAATAGAACAATAACACTGCCACATACAGGGGTGGTTATCCTCAAAATCTGAGATTACAGGATAGCGGCGAGCCAGAACAGGTACAGATAATATTACTATGCCCTCAGGCTAGGCACTCAACCACTTGTCATTCCAAGTAAATATAGCTTTCACAAATGCAAGTCAAAAGCTTTTGCAGACGCCTTTTTTGTTTTCTGTTATTTTAAAAGTGTAAATTATGAAAATAAAATTAACTTTTTTTTGACAAACTGTAAGAATGTCTAATCTGTAATTTGATTCCTTTTGGAGATTTTTCCATCTTTCCTTGGTTTCTTTATGCACATTAATACAACTTTTTACCTGGGGTGCCCAAACTTTCGATCCCCACTGTAAATGCTGCCAGTACATTTACTATAACAATAATTTTTTGTATATGTCCAAAGTTTGTGGGAAAAAATGGTTGAATGGTCGAGTCATTTACAATATGTTCACTTATTAAAGAGAAGGTCATATTGTATTTTAAAGTGTTGTAATATTGTGTTGGAGTACCCTACAATAGGTTTAAATGCGTCAAAACATCAGAAATCAGTGTAATTTTCTCAGAATATGCATTTAATTTTAGAATAATTTTGCAATGACTTCGATACGGTTTGTTTGAATCAATTTAGGATCTCCTGTAAACCCCTCCCTTACATAAGCATACTCTGCTCTGATTGGTCAGTTGGTCAAGTCTGTTTTGATTGGTCGCCACAAATACATTTTTTAGGCTTTGCCTTCATTGAATAAATGAGCACTGCATTTTTCAAATGTTTACATCATTGTATTTCTAAAAAGAAACTGACTGTCCTCAGGAAATTTTGGATGTCATTTTCATTTCATCTTGCATGAAAAATATTGTTTGCGAGCGGAGTGCTGCTTTGTATACAGCATCACCAGGGAAATCTAATCTCTACCAAAACAGCAGCACCTCATGCCGGCACAGAATGAATTCACATATATGAATTTTAACCACTGATTCCTTCACAGCACAGATGTATGCATTGACCAGAAGCGTTAGACCAGACTTTGCTCATATTTTACGAATGTTACTTAGCGATGTATACTAGTAACAGGCAGAAGATCTGAAACGTAATGATGATTCTGAGTTGACTCTCTTGAGAGATAATATCTTTCTTTACCATGCACTTTTCTCATTAACTACTTTGCAGACTGTAAATAAGATATTTTTCAAAAACCCGTATGACCTGCTCTTCAACTCAATGGCATTTAAAACATGCCTCTGAGCAGAGGAATGTGAGGAACACTCACTGTATGGTGACTGAAGCAGAGATGGAGTGAAACGTTTGGTGAAGAACTCCAGAACACACAGCAGCAACTGGAAGGCTATCACAAGGTCATCCTCCATCTGCAGAAATGTTCCTGTTCAGGATAGATGAACACAAAAACAAGAAGTGACAATGTGACCACGGGGATACTCTATCCATGACACATATAATCTAGAATTCTCCACTCACAAAAGCAGAAACAAGGCTTATTATTCACATGGACAAACAATGGAATGTGGCAAACATTTCCATTTGTCTAAATGACTCACCCTTGGCCAAGAGGAACATGGTCCAACTGCTTTCCCAAAGCTCTGTTCTCCTTGAAGGAAACATACACAGGACAGTAAGATCACTGGTGTTTAACAGAACAACTCTAGAATCTCTTTTGGTAACTACATGTGGGTAAATAACAGAATAAAACAGTATCTACTCACTTTGCTTTGTCAGGCTCTGCAGAAATATTTTCACAAGTCCTGGAGAGAAATTAAAGATAGACCAAGTTAGTCTTAGCACACTTGAAGAACATTTGAAAAGGGATTTAAAATGGCAAAAAGTGAAAAAAAAACTATTATTATTAATAAAAAACAGCTTTAATAATAGCTATTATCATTACTAGCTCTAAATAACAACAATACTAAATGGGTAAAAAAATATTAAATATAATAAAATATTAGATTTAAATTAAACTGAAGGCTAAATAAATGAACAAAAAAAGAACAATATTAATAAATATATAAATAAAACATTAATTTAACAACTGCTAATTTATAAAACATTATATATATAAAATAAATAAATAAATAAAATAAATAATTAAATCTCAATATGCCTAGATATAATATCATAAGATAAATAAATACATTTTAATTTTGGTGCATCATCATGACATACTGTACACTTTAACCACTGAAAATTTAGGCTGAAAAATCCGGCTGATGTCACAAAAAAAAACCATAGAACAAAAGCACCACTATTAAGTTTGACTAAAGACTTCAATCAGACCACCACAAAACTAAACCTTCTGTCTATCACCAACAAGCCACTGTTTTACAGTAACTGCAGAATAACAGACTGGACTGTCGCCAATAAAAATAACCAACCAATTTATCTTATTTGGAGACAGTTGCTGCCACCTTCAGGTTTACAAATGACATGTAAAAAATGTTTTAAGGTTTTAACCATTCAACTGGACTAAGTCAATCATCAAGCTTAAGCAATTAATAAAGCAAAAGAGAAAACATTTTAAAACCATAATACACAGCAGGTTTCATCACCCAAAGAGTGACGTGATACGAGTCACGCATTCTTTAAACGAGAGGCAATGCAAGCATTATCCAAATTAGGTGACTTGCTGAGGGAAGGGCGAGCACACCTTGAGGCATGCCCAAACATCGCCCGATTAGTAACGGTTCAGTCATTTACTGTAACCAGCCTGTAAACCTAGGCTGTTACCCCTTGCATTGTCCAGCATTATCTTCTGAAACTACAGAAAATGACCTTAACAAGACCTTACAACTTAGGGTTGAGGGGTTACTTCAGGGTTTGAGAAACAAAGGGAATTTTAAAATAAAACAGTATATGAAAGGGAGTATTATAAAGCATAAAGAAATAGAATAATAACAGAAATTCTAGGTCTAATTCTAGCTGGTTTGTATGCACTTTATTATGTTTTGTTATGCTCATAATAAACACAACAATATCATTATCATGGACGCAAATATCCTTATTGTCATACTTCTCATATGTGGTGTTAACAGGCTTTAAGCCATTGTATTTAAATGTTTAACTTGCTGTTCAACGTGCTCACTATAATCAAATAAACAATTCAAAGAAAAAAAACTGAGCTGAACTACAGAATTATTTTACTG
This sequence comes from Enteromius unitaeniatus, assembly GCA_032359435.1. Lineage (NCBI taxonomy): Eukaryota > Metazoa > Chordata > Actinopteri > Cypriniformes > Cyprinidae > Enteromius > Enteromius unitaeniatus. The sequence continues at coordinate 1,371,607 of JAUMHI010000025.1, forward strand.
TATATACATATAAGTTTTCTGAAAGAAAATGAACCCTACTTTTTTTTCAGAAAAGATTAACATGAAATTCAAAGGTTCGTTTTTTTGCACTTACTCAAAGAGTCCTATAAACCTGTACCATGGTTTCCACAAAAATATTAAGCAGACAACTAATAATAAGAAATGTTTCTTGAGCACCAAATCAGCTTATAAGAACAACTCCTGAATTGTTGTGTGACATTCAAATACTACATTTTAAAATATATTAAAACTGAAATCAGTTATTCTAAAACATAAAAATATTTTTACATTTTGCCTAAAAACTACTAAAAATTGTTTAGTAGTAATATTAATAGTACCATTTACAAAATTGTAGCCAAAAATAGGTCAATAAACAGATGTATTATTAGCTACAGAATAGTTATTGTAGTATCTACAGCTTAACGGTGGTTCCTGTAATAATACTACAGTAAGCACTGATAAATATTGGGTGCGTCCTAATACTCGTGTTATTACCAAAGTAAGTAATAACTATTTGCTCTCAAAAACTGAAGCATGAACACGTGATTTCTATCTCCTACAGTAACTACAATAAGAACAGGATACGTTTAGCATCTTTCTTCAGGCTGCTAGTCACCGGCTTCTTCTTAAAAATAAATGTTTATTGATTGTTGTCAGTAGATCTTGAACGCTAAAACATACAACACAAGCAAAACTGTAAAACAACACTTACTTCACAAATCTTTGGTAGAGAGCCAGCGTCACATCGTATTTGTTCTCCAGTCGTTTCAAAGCAGTGTTCACTTTGGGGCTTATTGTGTCCACGTTTACATCCATCTTCCTCACGAGACTGATGAACTGCTTCACGCTGCAGAGGAAGAGTGTAGTGCATGCGTTATAAACTCCTTAAAGACCTAACCACACACCGACGGCTCAAACCCGGCAGGAAAACCAGCATTTGCCACACGTACCTTAATCCAACTACTTTCAGGAGCTGCGTGAAGGTGAGGCTGAGGCCATTAAGCTCCATGCCTGCAACGAACAGACAAGCTCCCCACTGCTGTCTGTTTGAATACGGCATCTAGCATGGAGAGCACACACGTTTGTGAGATCACACATTCATACATGAACACATTGGTAGTGCAGATATAAGAGGAAGGCGTACATTTGCCTTGTCCATCGACCTGATCTCCCTCTCCCATATTTTCCACGCATGATCACAGATGGGATCGGTGGCCTGAAGCTCCTCACCGAGAGACACAAACTCGGGCTCCTTGTCCTTGTGTCTGGTGAAACAACACAGTTGACAGACATGAGTAAACACATTGTGAAGCGACGGACACTATTGTGGGGTGGTCGCCATACTGGTCACGCAACATTGCTTATACACATAACAAACATTAGTCAGCTGCGTGAGCTGTATACAAGATCATTTGCAGTATTTAGGATATATTTAATAAGCCACAGGTCAGAATAAGTACCCGGTTTAATTTACACACAAGCATAGGATAAACAACTATTACACTGAATGATAATGGAAGATTTTATTTTCACAAATGTTATCCGAACCATGAAAGTAGATATTTAATATGTATATAAATTCAATTATAGGGATGTATATGTTCACATAAACGCTGAATGAAGTATTGTACACAATATTTACTTGAGTTGTAAGAGTGAAAACAGAAATTGTGAGCAAATAAAAACCAATAAACAGCCTTTTGTACTGTAATAACTGTGAAGCACCGATACATTTTGGTGTATTTGATGCATCCTAATTATAATGTTATTACTAAAGCAATTCAAAACGATTTGCTATCAAAACATAGAAGCACGAACACGTTTAGAAACTGTCATTTATACCTGTAAGTTTTGCTCCTGCTTTCAGACGACAAACTCTTACTCATTCAGACTGGCTTCCTCTGCAACTACCACTAATAACTAAACACTGCCAGCGCTGTTCATTCACGGCAGTGTGGTGTGTCTTTGAGGTTTTTGTTAAGCTCACCGGTCTGGACTCAGCAGCTCTGTGTTCTGGCCGCTGTCCGGAGATCCGCTCTTCGTGCTCCCCTTCAGCTCTTTCTTCTGCGGGGTCCCGCTGCTGCGCTTCTTCGGCGGCATGTCGACTCACAGCACAGCGAGCGATCACGAGCTGTTGTTGTTGTGGTTAGTGGCTGGATGTCGGAGCCTGAGAGCCCTTGTTTGCGTCCGCAACTCTCTACTATTTCCTCAACTACCAGAAACGCGGGAAAATTGATCGACGCAACATCCGCTACTGTCGCGTAACATCCGGTTTCTGAGCAAATCGATTGTTAAATTATTGTTGCAGGGATTAAAAAGAAATTCCGATATGAGCGATGCATTTAAATTTGTGGATAGTAAAAAACGTGTATAGTTTAAAATGCAAGTGAAACGTAAACGGAAATTGTTTCAAAGACTTTCTACTCGATTATAAAGCAGTTTACGTCTACTTTTAAAGTGGAAATTGTGATGTAATATGCATTTATAGCCATTGGGATTAATATTATTTTGAGAACACCCAATGTGCTCCTCATATGTGAAAAAACATGTTTAAATGTTAATGCCACGAGACAATAAAACACGTTTTGACATGTACAACACATCTATCTATCTATCTTTCATAAAAGTTGAGAAGAACGTCAGAACATAGTTAATAATATCATAGTAAGCACTGAGAAATTTTGGGTGCGTCCTAATTATCATGTTATTACTAAGGTAATTCAAAACTAATTGCTATCAAAAATAGAAACATGAACACGTTTAAAAACACTTTTTTTATGGAATATTATCCCTTATAGAAATACACTGAAATGTAAACGAGTAAGGGATACTTGCATGACATGGTAGGCCAGTAAGATTACATATCTCTAATCTTTTAAGAAACACAACAATGTGCAACATGATATTTAAATATCTATTTCATTTATTCCCTCTCGTTTTTTCCCCCATATTATATATTGATATGATACTGGTCATATTTTTTTATATCACGGGAAAAACTCCCAGTTATTCCTAATTGCACTGACTGCATATCAAGACAGCTTGAATAAACCGTTTTTATTCCTACATGATACAAATATGTATATCCCGTCTAGTGTTTTATTCCATTTGGGAACCTCTCTTTTGTTTCTCCATAGGTTTATTTATAACAGCAGTTCACCCCATGAATTGTGCGTTATTCATAATAGAATGCCTTGGAAAATATAACCATCATTTAAAAAAAATACCAAGGTGCTATAAACAGGAGCAAAGGCACCAATGTGCTTTGTCTGGAGTGAGAGATGTAATAAATAAAATTGCCTATATCACAACTTTGCCCATATACCAAGACGCTGTGAAGGATCATCACACAGTCTCAGTGGAACGACCATCATGAATGCACAAGAAATTTATCTCAGGGAGTGACAGTCCAAATGTATGACTATTATGCAGCGATACAGGAAAAAAACCTAAGCACTGAATAATGTGTCATAAATAGATTTCAATTGTAATCTGACAATATTTGGCACACATATCTCCAGATCTCATCACGGTTTTTCTTATACAGAGAGGATACTCATATTGTGCCAATGAATGTCTCATTGATGCATGGAAAAAAGTCAAAGCTTGCAGTACAGACCATAAGACTTGGCCATGGACACAATGGACATAATTCTTTGATCTAATGGCAAACACAGACTTACGGTGCTTGTAACAATATCCTGATGGAAGATGAAAACCCTTGCATTATCCAGAATTATCTTCTGAAACTACAGAAAATGACCTAAACAAGGACTTACGACTTTGGTTTAAGAGTTACTTCAGGGTTTAGGAAGCAAAAAAAAAAAAACAGTATATGAAAGGGAGTATGTGAGGAAAAAGGAAAATAAAAAAAGGAGAGAGAACCACCTGTTATAATTCCCAGGGCAAGCATATAACCAATGAGAGAAACCTCTCCAAATCTTAAAGTTCACTGTTTGTTTTTGTTTTGTTTGGGGGGGGCATGATCGTTTAAACTTCCCGCTCACAGGAGCATGGTGAAGGGTTTCTCTAGGAACTTGCGGAACTCGGCCAGCCACTGTGCACCAACAGCGCCATCTACCACCCGGTGATCACAGCTCAGAGTCACAGACATCATGCTCGCCACATCAAACCTACAGGACACAGAAAACACACACTGACTGGAGGAACTGTTTTAAAAGCGCCATGTATATTAGCAGGGCTGATGACAAATTAATGTCTCTCTGTTTTTCTTGCTCACCCTTTTTCGTTGTCTGCAGGCAGCAGTCTCTTTTCTGAGCCACCCACAGCCAGAATGCAGGCTTGAGGAGGGTTAATGATAGCTGAAAAATGCTTGATACCATACATGCCCAGATTGGAAATAGTGAAGGTGCCACCCTACGAAAACCAAAAAAAACCAAGTAATCCAGATTATCAATCCAGAAAAACTGTAGCAACGTCTCCAAGATAAAGAAGAAAAAAAATCTATGGGCAAGTGTACAGCTACCAAAAGCTGTAATACCAAATATTTATTTGATTTAGTTAATATTGATAAATGAAATCTATTTATGGCATTATTTTGGAAAGCATCCTCATTTTACAGCATTCTTAAACTTTGAACAGTACTGTAGCTTTGCAGGTATTTTTTTTTTTTGAAGCATCTTGAAGATAATTGCTTTTTAACGTAAAATAACTATGTTGTTTATTTAAAATGTTAAATGTTCAGATGCTAAGAGACGTACGGGTATAACACAGCATAAAATAACTATTTCTGATCTTAATAGGCCATCTAAAATACTTGCCTGGAATTCATGGGGTTGTAGTTTTCCCTCTCGTGCTTTACCGGCTAATGTGGCTACGTCTTTGCTGATATTCACAAGACCCTTAATATGAGCATTAAATACAATAGGAGTGATTAGACCCACAGGTGTACTGACTGCGACACTAACATCCACCACGTGATTTCTGTGTGAAGAGAGAAAAAAAGCACTTGATTTTACTGTAATTTAAATGCCACATCAGTTACATTTACCGATACATCTGATGACAATTGCCCTTAAATGGTTAAGAGTCCACTCACTGTCTGATGACTGTGTCCATCCAAGAGGAGTTGGCCTCTGGAACCTTTAAACAGGCCAGGGCCGAGGCCTTGATGATGAAGTCATTGACCGAGAGTTTGACATTTTCCGCTTTCACCTCCTGATCATGAGGAAAAGGTACAGTCTAAATTAGGAATACTATAATGCGGAGTTCACTATCACGTCACAATCATGTGAACTGAGTTCACTCACAGCATTGAGTTCTTTCCTGAGTTCAAGAACTTGGTCCATGTTGACATCGATTGACAAATAATAGTGAGGAATAGTCTGCTTCGACTGCATCAACCTCTGGGCAATCACCTAGACAGCACAGCAGTAAAGAGGCACGCAGGAAACAGAGCAGTGTAGGTAAAAGTCTTTACGTATGCATGGTAAATATATAAAGTGGTTTCTGTCAGTGGACTTACTCGGCGGATGTTGCTGATGGGGATGTCAGTGAAGGTTCCTGTAGGTACAGCAGCAAAAGCAGGGGCGGCTGGAGGGCTGGGTGTGGGTGCAGCAGCAGCAGCCGGAGTCTGAGTGATTATAAAGAATAAATAAATACATAAATTAATAAATAAATAAAAACACTTTCAGACTAATACATATTTATATATATATATATAACGCTAAATAATTAGGCGTAATAATTACTATTAAAAATATATGATTAAAAAAAAAATTTATTTAAATACATTTGACAATATATTTCATGAAACAACATGTGTGAAGTGCAGTGCCATTTTAGATTTAGTTATATATTATTTAATTTTTATTAATATTTTGATTTAACCCTAAATTAGCCTTTTTTAATAGCTTAATTTTTTATTTTATTTTTAGTTTTACATTTATGATCATAGTAGATAGTATGATCTGGTAGTGAGAGAAATTCAACATGTTGACGTGGTGGGAATTTTGTGCAGTATTATAGCGCAAAATCTTTCTCAAAGGCCTTTTATTATTGGAAAGGTAAAAACTAGGGCTGTCCGTTGATTCAAATTTTGAATAGCCACAAAAGATGTTTTAAATCTATTATTGTGTTTCAAGTATATATATGTTCATGCATTACAAGACATTTGAAACAGTTTTGTTACCAAAAATCTTCAAAATACCTTCTTTTACACTAAAAAAAGTAAGTCAATCAGGATTCAAATCAAAGACTCTATGAATGGGTCTTTGAGCAATATTGCATAGTTTCTGAATGAAAACTCATTTTGAGTGAACCAATTATTCAAAGACGTGCAGCACTTCTTTAGAGGTAATATTTTGGTTGGCAGAATAGAGCAAAAACCCAATATTGTGTTTAAAATATAACACAATATTAATTTCTTATTCACTGAACTGTTCTAAAATCACATTTCCAACACTTGTGTGATATTGCTCTCGCTGCTCAAATTGCTTATGTAATACGAGACACAAACTTCAACAGTAGCAATTGTTCCCCAATATCTTGAATTTCAGGGTATTACTACATTTATGGAGTGCTTGCCCTACGAATTTGTCAACGGTCAACTTTATTGAAATCTAAGATGACTTCCAGGTCTAGGGGTGGGGGCAGTGCGTTATTTTTTCATAACTAATTAATTAAGTTAAACTAATGAGCCCTAATAAAACCAAAGTTTGTTGGATCTGGTTGCATCAAATTTGACTTACAGGAGTGAGCTTAGGTGGAACGAAACTGTCGATATCTTTCCTGGTGACTCTTCCATCTGGACCAGTTCCTAAGGACACAATAGTAGCATAATCCCATTTTAGTGAACCACCCATAAATGATACAATGAAATGATGAAGTAACACTAATGCCACTAGTGCCAGAAAGACATCTCCCATGCAAAGAAAAGCAACTATTTAAGTCAAACTGCTCCTACCTGTGACTTGGGCGATGTCAATTCCCTTCTCGGCAGCCAGTTTTTTAGCTAGAGGGCTAGCAAACACCCTACCCTTCCTAGGAGCACCAGGGGCAGCTGGAGCAGCAGCAGGTGCTGGGGTGGGAGCTGCTGGAGCTGGTGGTGGGGTGGCCACCTGAGCAGTGACGTACAGTTTAAAGTCATATGTAAACACCTACTAAAATTATTTATTTTTTGTTAAGTTAAATATGAAATATTTAGAGTTATAAAAACAGATTAGAACATGTTATGTTTGTTAAAAAAAATAAAAAATAATAGTTTAGCAGTTAGTGCAACATGCTATATACATACCCCATAGCAATTAGTACGCAACCAAAAATCTAAAATATTTTAATATCTTGCCAAAACCCATCCTGTGCCTCACAAGCAATTTTTGGAACAGCCACTCCCACAAAACTGGCATGGCATGATCACCGAATTTCAAAACACTGTAAATATTTCAAAACGACCTTTCACTTTTAGTCACAGCATGAAGCTGTTGATATTACATTGACAGTAAAAACATGACCTTGAATTTCATGCCAGCGGCCTTTAGGTGGCCAGGTAAAAGTATATTACATCACATTGTTGCTCATGTCAATCAAAGCGCAGCTGCAATGGCTGTTAATGTTATTCTTTTAATCAATAGCACCGAGTGTGCTTAATTAACATTAGTAATAATTACAGAAACAGTAAAAGGTGTTGTAGAAATGTCAGAGCTGTTTACCGGTGTGGGAGCGGGAGGCGGGCTTGCAGTCACCCCTGTCTCTACATAGTCAGCAAATGTGCTAATGTCGGCTTCCTTTTCCACGATGATACAGAGAGGAGTGCCGAGGGGAACATCCCTGGTGCCCTCAGCAATCAATATCTTAGCCAGGTAACCCTCCTCCTGTACCTCAAAACCTGAAAACCAGGAGGAGGAAATGACTTCACGTGAGGATTAAATCTGGTTTAGGCATATACATAAATATACACGATCATTCAAAAGTTTGGGGTCAGTGTTTTATAATTAATACTTCTATTTAGCAAGGATGCATTAAACCTGAAAAAAACATTTCCAACTACTATTCATCTGAAAAATAAGAAAAATGCATATCAAATCAGCACATTAGAATGATTTCTGAAGAATCATGTGCCTCTGAAAATTCAGCTTTGCCATCACAGAAATAAACTGCTAAAATATTTCATAGTATTATGGTTTTTACTGTATATTTGAACAAATAATTGCAGCCATGGTAAGACTTCTTTAAAAAAACATTGACATTTCTTTACGGACCCCAAACGTATTAATGGTACTTATAAATCAAGACTGTTGATCAATGACCAATGTGTGTCTGTATATGTATATATATATATAAAAATATATTAAAAAAATAATTGACAGTTTACCGATTGTTGCCTTATCAGTCTCGATTTCAGCCAGCAGGTCTCCCTCTCCGAGTTTCTCACCCACTTTCTTCTCCCAGCGCTGCACGGTGCCCATAGTCATGGTGGGAGAGAGAGCTGGGAGAAGAATCTAATGAAAGCAAGAGAGAAGGTCAACAATAGCATGCAATTTGTGATTGCTTATGCCTAAACTGGGCAATATCCCAAAATTTTTTACTTCAGAAATGAGTAATTTAGTTTGTAGTCATTTTTATATCTGGTCAAGATCTCATACCTTCATGTGAGGGGGGTAGGAGCTTCCAGGAACTTGTGGCGTGGCAGGAGCAGCAGCAGGCGCTGCTGGAGGGGGAGGGGCAGCCGCAGGTGCAGGGGCGGAGCTAGCGATTTTATCCAACGTAAGGTCTTTAAATGCAGGGATGAGGTCAGGACTAAAGGTTAAAGGATAGATGATATATATTAGGTGGGAAAACATCAAACATACATTCTATGTCACACACACACATCAAACACGCAATGTAACACTTTCATTAAAAGCCAAGATCAATACACAGGTTCATTAAGGTACATCTGAGTTCTTTTTTTAAATGATGCACCGTTTGTGGTGCAGCAAAATTTATAGGAAAGTTTCCACTTATCAGTTCACGTATGAAAACGTTACACTGTAATTTTAAATGATTAAGAACATCATGTAACATGTGCACAGCTAACAACAGATCTTATCTTGGCAGTGCAGGTAAAAGTTCTGCTTACTTGTCAACTGTAATACAAATGACGGCTCCAATGGGCACATCTCTCGTACCCTGAGGGACCAAGATCTTAGCAAGGTAGCACTCCTCCAGCATTTCAAATCCAACTGTTGCTTTATCTGTTTCAACCTGAGCAAAACAAGACCGAACAGAATTATACCACGGGGCTGCTGAGCGTTTGATCGGACTGCTTGATTGAGGTGCCATGCTCCATTCTGTGGCCTCATTACTATGTCAGAGGTACATTAATCAGGGTTTCTGCAGGATTTTAAGGCTCAAATTTAGGACTTTTTAAGACCTTTTTAAAAACCTGCAAAAATAAAACGAATACCATACGAGCGGGGGAGGGAAATGTCTATAGTACCATATTAAACTGTAAAATTACTGTAAAATGCTCATTTACAATTCAGACACAGGTTTTCACTAAAACAAAAAGTTTTATATAATGATAAACTTTACATTTCAGCCTTTTAAACCATTTGTTTTAAATGGGTGTCAAAAAGTATAATTAATACCATTTTTATTATTAAATTATCATATAAATGAAATAACATGAATTGGAGGTCTGCAATATTGACTGATATCTTAAAGATTACCGTGGTCAGCTGACTCCTGAATTTTTTTGATATTCTTCATAATCTGTGTGGTCAGTTCACAGTGATAAAAATACAGATGATAATAATAGAAATTAATATTTTCCAGTAAGTTTTCTGGGCATTTTTACCTTTAAGTCTTTCTTTTGAAAGTGTGCATTAACTTTTGAATCAAATTTTTGCATTTTTGCTATTGCCAAGCAAATGAAGTCAGTATCAACAAAATTCATCTCTGCAATGCATCTCAATTGGCATGTAGATGTATTCACAGTTTAATGCAACTCACAGAATGCTAACTGCAGTTACAAATGCATGAATAATGTTTTGATATCTAAAACGTAAAAAGTTGAAAACTGCTGTTTGAAGATATTTTAAATGTAAAAGTACGAGGCAGCATGTCACTGTTACTAAGCGACTCATTGCAATTAAACTGAATCATTTAAACGTAGATTCATTGAGAAACGAAACGCCGTCAGAGTAGCATAACCTCTTGTTTATCGAACTGTTTCCTAAAAACATTTGTAATCATGCTGACTCTTGGTATGTGATATGAACTATATGAAATGTTATAAATGTAGGCTATACATTTTCTGCCCCCATATCTTAAACATCGTGAACTCAAACCAGTTTAACTTGTTAACAGACTCATTCGGACTCACCGGACTCTGAACTTGCAGAGCTCATATTTTTTTTATGAGGTCTTATTAAATTTAAGAGCTCTTGAAATCATAATTAAGACTTTCTTGTACAATTTAAGACTTTTTAAGGCCTTAAATTTGATCAACTTAATTTAAAACATTTTAAGACCCTCTACAAAAACTTAATCCTGTCATCACTGTGAAGAAATAAAAATCAAGTGTAATTTTAAAACATGTATACTGATAGGAGTCTTTATATTTCTGGTAAAAAGCATTATATGCCTCACCTCAGCAATCAAATCTCCCTCATTGATTTTGTCGCCTTCTTTCTTTTCCCAGCGTGCAATAGTGCCCATCTGCATAGTGGGGGATAAAGCAGGTAGTTCCACCTGTAATAGAGCGAATTAGGTTAACTTAACAGAAAGTTCACATAAATGACTATAGATTCTTCTCATAAAATGTAACACATTGAATTTAGAAATAATTAAAGAGTTATTCCACCCCAAAATTAACATTTTGCCATTTATCACTTACACCCATGTTGTTCCTAACCCATAAAAGTTTTGTTTGTCTTTGGAACACACTCACCTCTTGATATACGTTTTCTATGTGTATTTCAGCTTTGATTTGAATGAAAACAGCGTATCCTCATGACACAGAAGAGCGTATGCCGTTCGTCTCCAGCAATACTTGCCAAAACAGCAATTAATATTCTCATAAAAATGGCGCTACAATGGTGCTAAGAGACCCAAAAGAGACAAATTGCTAAATAAATGTCTTTTTTTTTTTTCTCTGCATACAAAAAGTATTCTCATAATTTCCTAACGTTGTGGTTGAACCACTGATGGCAGATTAATTATTCTAGCAAAGTCTTTTATACTTTTCTGGACCTAAACAGTGTTCATACTTGGCAGTCAATAAAGTCAACAAAGTTTTTACGGGTTTGGGACGACATTAGGGTAAGTGATTAATGACAACCTTTTCATTTTGGGGTTGAGTAACTCTTTAAGAATTAGAATGACTTTCTGATCCGCTTGATCATGTAACACTGAAGACTGCTGAGGTCGTTGAAAATTCAGTTTTACTGTCCCAGGAAAAATGTTATTCTTAAAATAAATTACAATAGAGAACAGTTATTATGAAATCATTACATCTTTGTACAATTTTGCATGCTTTTTTTTACTCAAAAATGCAGTTATTGTGAGCATAAGAGACTTCATTTGGAAATGATTAAAAATCTTAATTACTCCAATAGTTTTTGTACTGTAAATGATTTGCCTTGTAATTGTTCACTGTGATGCAAGATCATGATATTCAGGACGTCCGACCTCCAAATAATGAATTTCCATGACTTCTGCCTGCCTTTTTGTTTCTCTTTATTATTATTAGGCTGTTAACATATAATAATTATGCAAATAAGCACTTTTCTAATTATTTTCTAAGCATGGAAACCACGGTTTTATAGCAGACATCTACTTAGACTCAATATTTACATTATTAGTAAGTCAAGAGGCTGTTATGCTGTCTCTTGAGATGTTTCGTACAGGCATGTCAGAAAGAACCTGTCATGTCAGCCACAGATTCATGACATATATAACTACAGCCTGCTTTAACATCTTGAAGGTGACACCAAGAGAAGAAACGCACTGATGCGCTATCTCAGTACTCACATTTTTACATTTCATACATCATGTTTTTCAAATTTGTATGACTTAATGTATTCTGTGGAGCACAAAAAGAGAAGACAAATGGCACAATGAAAGTAATCGATGATAGAGGCTGAAAAAGTTACAAGTCAACAGCGCCGGAGGCTCAGTCAGCTACTTTTTTGCTCCACAGAAAAAACCAGGGGTGGAAGTACATAATAATATGAATGATCTAGCTTAGTTTACCTTCTGGTGTGGTGGCAGACTGTACACTCGCATGCTTTGACTGAAACTAGCCGTCTGGCTTCGCAAGACCCAAGATCTGTTACTGAGGAGGCTGCTGAACACACGCCGACCGTGGCACGAGCTCCGGCTCCGGGCCGGGCCGCTCGAGTGGTATCGCTTGAGATGATGGCATGATAGCGGTCCGGACCGTGGAGCAGCAGCAGCAGGGCCCGGCAGGACACTGGGCCGGGTGAGCCTGGCAGATGGACGCACTCGCAGCGCTAAACGCAACATTTTCAACGTGAAGACCCCTGTAAAACCACACTGGATTTGAGTAAGGCCACTCTGGTATCAGAATATCTGACACCTGTGCTAGAAGTGGCTGTCTGTTCCCCCTAAAACGTACCGAACAACCTCACTTTCCAATGACCTCCCCACTCCAAAACATCCCACTTTACGACAGTCTCCTTCGCTTCGTCCTCCTGGTGACGCACTACGGTTGCCAGATACTTTTTATATGATATACATATCCTCCCGTTTAAAATTTCTCATGATTGAGAGAATAGCATTTGTAGAAAACTGATAAACACAACGTGCTAAACACCAACATCCTTCACTTACTCAAATTAAATAAGGGAGTATTTTATTGAAACGATTGATCATAATGAGGGACTGCGCGGGTGTAATTTTAAACACATGGCAACCTTCAAGCTGTCAAAGCCGGTGTCGTAAACTGCCAGGCAAGCGCTGACGTAAAGGTACCGCCAAGTAAAAGTTTAACTATGCACACCTATCTTCAATTATTTATGTATCGAGACTCAAATTATTACCCTCTTCTATGCTTAGCCTTAAAAAAAATAGTTTACTATATATAAAACACTCATGTGTTGTTTCAATCCCATAAGACTTCCACGTAACAAAAAAAAATTGAAAAGCTTTACACAACCTAAAACAATAATATACAATTGCTGCATTTTATTGAGGTGTTTTTCAAGTATTAATCCATATACAGGGCATACTGATAAGAGAGCAGGCATGTGCTTAAAAAAAGCATTTATTGTAATGCATCTTTCAGCAAAATAGAAAAATATAGAATACAATATGTGTAAAGAAAAGCCCAAAGTAGCGTTGTTTTGCGTTGCTCTTTTGGCTGTTCATTTGACAATTTTAGCGAGGGCTGCTGCTCGTCTCTCGGTGTTTTTGAACAGGGCTCGAATGAGGCTCTTCATCTCATTACAGGAGAACTCCACTGCCAGAGGTCCTTTCCCCTCTGCCCACCTAAACAATAAGAAAAAAAATGTCAAATGAAATTTCTGAACTTGATACATAATCCTAAAAAATATAACCAAAAGCTAATAAAAGGAATAACAAGACAAGGTCCCATAAAATGGCTCAAAAGTGTATCACCTGTCCACAATCTCTTGCAGATTGGCATTTAGCACCATGGAGATCTCTTTTAAGGTCATCCATTTCTTAACATAGACTGGAACCTCTTCTTGATATTTTTTGTTCTTGTTTTCATCTGGCAATGGATTAAAGACCAGCGGCCCTTCTTCTATGATGGTTTGACACAGTGTTCGCAGCCGCTCCCCGTCCACGTTAGAAATGTCCTGAAATGAAAGCACTTGGTTTACACTTCAAACAGTTAAGTGGCGTCACCAAAAACACCAGTAGCAGCAGCATTATGTATTGCCTTACCTCTAACATCATAATTTTGTTAATCAACTCTGATATTGCAGTATTGAGGAGAGTCCCGATGGCTTTGCAGTATATGTTCACTGGCAAGACATCTTGCCAAACCTTTCCCAGCCTTCTCAGCTGATGAATTACCTAAAACAACCAATAACAATGAAACCTAAGTGACAAGCACACACAAATATGCAGTAACGTACCGTTATCTAGGTACATCAGCAAAAGCCTCTACTGTTTATTCATGATCAGTGAATTTGTGGTGCTTGATCATACTTGTCTGATAGCTTTGCTGGCTACGGAGTAGTTGTCTTCATCATCCAAGTTGGAGAAGTTACGTGAAGTGGACAGTCTCTCCAACATCTCAGCTTTTTGAACGTTCATTTGGGCCACAAAGCATCGAGCACCTTGTTTAAAAACACAAAAAGAACCCCTTTAAAATATGCATCTCAAAAAGTGCTATATTCTTTTTATTGTAACGCTGAATAAAAGTATCATAACATGTGAGTGGGCCCTTACCTAGTCTTCTGAAGCCTGGGACCAAGTCTACAAAATAAACCAGTCCGTCTTTCAAAGGAAGGTGAGGTTTAAACTGGAAACCCAAGGTTAAAAGGTGGTGAGCGATGAACATGCAGTTATTGTGTTGGATTGCAGCCAAGTGAGGCAACTTCAGGAAGTTGTCCCTAAGTTATAAAAACAGAATCACATTAAAAACAACAAAACAAACAGCATACCAAGAATACTGCTATTTAAGTCAAAAAAAGACTTACTTGTGATATGTAGGCACAACATCATAGAATAGGTGAAAAATGTTTCGGACTGTGTAGAAAAGCTGGACTGCACTGCAAAAAAACAAATAAAAAATTGAGCAATTACAGCTTCCACAGAGTTAAAAGCAGTCAGCATCTGCTTGACTTTAGTGTCTGTAATGCCTACTACATACCACTGGGGGGAGCTGCCCACCGCCTCAGACAGAGTTTGAATGGCAAGCTCCAAGAGCTGCTGCACTGACTCACTAATGCGACACTCAGGAAGGCACAGAGTGTTGGGACTCAGCTGCTTCTCGTTTTCAAGGCTCTGCTGATCGTAATGGGCACTTTTCTTATTAGACTCCTTCCTCTCCTTCTCTCCGCCACTGGGGCTTGGTAGTTTAGGAATAGAGAGCTTATACTCGGGAGTGATCTGGATACAAAGAGCATACAGAAGAATCAATTGTCACTAAAAATCACTTAGAGCTTAATTAATATTAGAGAATTTGAACAGGTATTACCTTCACTGTGTTGTGCATCTCAGAAGTCATCAGTTTCCGTGCAGCCACAATGACATCTTGGCATTTTTTGCTTGCGAAGTGGCAGTTGATGTTCCTGGCGTATTTTAAGAGGTCCGTCGAGTCCCCTGCGAGGTAGCCCATTTCTTTCAGACTGCTCTCGAAATCTTCTGTCTGTTTAATAACCTGAGAACACAATTGAATATTGTATAACAAAGAACGCTGCACACGGTCACGTGCCGACAGATCCTTGCAGTCTTACCTCACTATACTCAGCTAGCTGACTACTGTTACCCGGTATGGAATGAACCAGGCATTCGCAAATGATGCATTCAGACATCTCCTCCCATATCAGGTCTCCTAAAATCGCTGAAATTTTCTTTTCATCTATAGACACATCTAAAGAAAGCAAAAAACACATTTATCAGCCTACTTCAAACTTAGTGATGTACTATTGACCCATAATATTTTGTATAAAACTGAGTTGACCAATAATAACCTGCATATAGAATCATAACACAAAAAGAAACACACACTTGTGCATGCTAGAACATACCTGACAGGTTCTAGTGTTTATCGTGTTATTTGATCCATGTATGTTAAGTTTAAATTAAATTAGCTTATCATATTAAAAAAAAAGAACATTTCTTCACACGGCTTGGATTAAACTGCTCAGATCGTACTGAATAGTTTAACAAGGCCTTGGTTAAGATAAATGAAAAGAGTGGAGTTATATTATAGTAATCATTAAATGCAATGTGCAGAATTTATGGGGGCTTCTAAAACATAGCTTTGCAAAACCTAAAGTGAACTTATTAAAGGGATAGTTCACCCAACAATGTCTGTACACACTGTAATTATTAGCCATGACTACAGTGTCTATGGTAAACAAAATCAACTTTTTTTTTTGTCACCAAAAAACCTACCAAAAAGGTGTTCGTGTAGTGTTTTAAGCACGGTGATCACTTTGGTATAAACCTGGCTTGGATCAGGATGCTCTGCTTTGGTTTCTGTACACTGCAAGCTCAAGACAGCGCCCTGCTCCGGCTGACTGCTCACTTCCACCACCAACGAGGGGTATATGATCAGAGGCTTCAGCATGTACTTAAACAACACTTGCCCTAAAGGATTGACAAACAGTCCAGACCAAAATGTGAACAAATCAATCTAGAGGTACCAATGGGATGTAACACCACATCTTATTCTTACCAAAGAGTTTAATCTTTTTATGAAGCTCTCCTTGAATGGAGAGGGCTTGGAGAATGCTGGGGAGGAGGGCGTGTGGGACAGATTCATCTCCCTTAGATCCTCCTCTGTTCAAATGAAGTGCTGTTTTTAGGAAAGACTTCACACTAGTGAGCTCGGCTATAAAAACGAAACAAACAAAAAACCTAGTTAGACCACCAAACAAAGACAGAATGTTCTGAAAGATACCATTTGTATCTAGTCAGATACAGCTTATCTTTTCTATTGTATATATTTTTGTATTCAATTAATAAATTGGAGGCCGGGGTCTTCAATTGGTTTAATCCAGTGATTGTTAATCGAATGGAGGTAGATCTGATTGTGAGTTTGCGGCCGATTACAAGAGAGAGACATATATTACCACCAGAGACAAGACTTGCCTTTGCACTGGAAGACTTGAAACAAAAGTTCCAAAAATGAAACATTCATGTTTGAATTGGTCACAATAAGATTAACAACATGCATTCATTTCATACCAGCTATCAAGTATATAGTTACTTTTAGTGGAAGGAAGCTTCCAGACTGTCAGCTTCTGCCATTCCTCCCCAAGGTGGTAGATGAGATTCTCTCTCTGTATTGTGATCTCTGAGCTGAGGGCCCGAACTAAAGGCAACTCTGTGTCTTTCCAGGATTTCAGGGTATCCACACTAGCCCGTGCCTGTATAATACAAGCATGTGATTAAGACATTTTATAGTAACTCATAGGGCTTTTAATCCACCAAAATGCGATTCAAATTAATTTCATGATATGCCTATAAATTGGGATTTTAACTGGATGAAGAAAAGCCCTCATTTTTTAATAATTAAAAATTAAATAAACAATTATTTTATAAACTTGTTTAAGTCACAGGGTGGTAATATGATGAATTAATTTAATGCTGAATGTGACTGACCTTTCCATGTTGCTTGGCTGCAACCACATAGTTCTTTTCCTGCAAGGCCCTGTGATACTCCTCCACTGCGGTGTCAAACTATAAGAGCATATCAAAATAATGGGATAATGTTTATGTTACACAAACTATGTGGCCTTATTTATGTAAACAGGCAAATGACCGTAAACGGTTCTTACACAATCACATTACAAGAATGCACAAGCTTTAAATCCTAAGTCTAACTTCATGGTTAGAAAATCCTGTAAGCCTATAGAAAATCCCGGTAGCATACCTCTTGCAGATGCTGGAGTAGGTCTATAACAGCAGTGTTTTTCTCTAGCTGCTGTTTAAGCTTAGCGTACTCTGTTACGGCGTCATGGAGGTTCTGCTGGACCTGTGAAGCCAAACACTTAGTTTAAAGCTAAACCACTGTAAGAGTCACTTTTTTTTTTAGGAATCAGTGCATAATTGTTTATTACTAGTAAAATAAAGGTACCTCATTCTCAATGCAGCTTTTTAATAAATCAATGTCTTTGGAAACGGATTCAACTTGGTCTAGAAGCTCCTCTGCTCCCTCCATACTTGGTATAAACTCAACATATTTTTTATTTATCATGTCTGTAACCTCTTCCTGTAAGGAGTAAAGGGAGGCCAGTTAAATAAAAAACACGAAACATAAAAAAAGCAATAAAAGCGTAAACAGGTTTGGATATAGATTAGGGTCAGCATTGTATTTGTTTACTAATGCATAAGTATAAACAAACTGATCTCTCCAATTCAGATAAGAAATATGAATTCATTTGATCAATTTAATTCCATTAACGCTACTAAAAGCCCTGAATTTGATATAATGATCTCGTCAGACATAAATGAGGCATGCTCCTAAACATGATAAAGAATAAAACACAAAAACGTATATGGGAATATGAACCCAGACAGATATTTCACATGGTCTCAAAACTGGAAAGAACACGATGTTGTGTAAAATCAGGCTAATAACATTTAATCTGAAGTCAAGAGCTCAGACTGGCCCTGACGGCAATGACATCAGCAGCGTGACACGTCAGCCACACAATGTCACATCAGTACCGCTTTATTCTCAATTAAACCATGAATTAACAAAGTGTTCATTGTCGTTTGTTATTGTTAGTGACTTCATGAGATGAGAAGAGCGTTAGCCGCACTTTGGTTAACGGTCGCTCAATGTAACGTTATGCTCACATTAGTGCCAAAGAGTCCGCGTGCAAACAATATACACAATATTAAGTAATCATTTTAACATGAATAATTTTCAACCGTCAAGTTAACTCGGTTTTCTTGAGGTTTGCCAGCTGCTAGCTAACTCAACCACACCGTTTACCTTCGTTTCTTCCACTTTCCGTGACAGTTTGGAGATTTTGCAGGCGAGGTCATCTTTCTCCAGTTTTCCTGAGCTTGCGAGCACTTCTGTCACAAACGACGACATGACGGTAACGAGCAACGGCTGACGGCGCAGGAGAGTTTAGCGCTTCATGCCGCGACCCGCCATTCCGCGCGCAAGGGATGCTGGGAGTCTGTGTCTGCTGGAGAAAAACAACGCTGTAGTTGATTTTAAGAAGGGGCGGGGAGGTTAGAAACGATCGCTTTCTGTCCGGAGAGGTGCTTTTAAACTATGAAATGAGGTCATTCGGTCATTTTATTAGGGCAGGTTATAGACGAGACTGAAAAACAACGGAATGTATTAGTTGTTTTGGACTGTTTTGTCTGTTTTAGTGGCTATACAATCATTTCAATTTCACTTCTAGCCGGACTGAAAGTGAATATTTGGTAAACCATTAGTAACACACCTTAATATAGGCATATATGTTTTTCAAAAACCACCTATCAACAAATTTAGCAATTTTTAACATTAATTTCGCGATTTTTAGCAATTTTCAACACACACATATAACATTCAAGTTAAATTGCTAGCTCAAAATGGTTTTTCATAACTGTTAATTTACTGATATTTGTTAACATGTGTGATTGTTGGTCATTTAGGTAGCAATAAATTCCATTAGTGCTATAATTGTTGTCACATTCACAGATGTGTTAATTTCACAAG
>JAUMHI010000025.1:1391488-1411654 GCA_032359435.1 Enteromius unitaeniatus
ATGATTCTCATTTGCTCTGACATGCATTGTGAGCTGTAAGGTCTTATATAGACAGGTGTGTGGCTTTCCTAATCAAGCCCAATCAATATAATCAAACACAGCTGGATTCAAATTAAGGTGTAAAACCATCTCAAGGATGATCAGAAGAAATGGACAGCAGTTAAACATATGAGGGTCACAGCAAAGGGTCTGAATACTTAGGATCATGTGACATTTCAGTTTTTCTTTTTTAATAAATCTGCAAAAATGTACATTAATGAGGGAAAAAAAACTTAAATGATTTTAGCAAATGGCTGAAATATAACAATGAGTGAAAAATTTACTTTTCGTACCCACTGTATATATGATGGCAAATATATGAAGAATATCACAAAATATATGCAACTAAAACTTGTTAATATGAAAATATTATAAAATCTTTATTAACAATATTTTACAGCATTTATATATTTTGTAAGATATATTAAATATACACATCTGAAAACATATTTTTTGCACAGTTATGACTGCAGAAGCCACGATGTGATAAACAAGTACAAATAAGACTTTACATAAATTTACTAATAAATGTTCAAGTTTGTGGTCTCCTACATAGTAACCAGTTATTAGCAATGGATCTGCAGCAGATGTAATGTATAAATGGAAATCCTTATAGAATAATTATGAGAAGAACTTGGAAGAAACAGAAGATGAAAACAGATAGGGGAAAAATGCAAAAGAAAAAAGAGAACAGGACAGGCCGACAAACAGAGAAATCAAAATTTTATTGAAAGGTAAAAGGGATAGAACAAAGGAGTGGAAAGTCAGACAACCTTACTGTACAAAGACAAAAATACACAGAGGATCTTCAGCTAAGTGTAGACTGAAATAAAGTGGCTCCAGCAAATCTCTATAAAAGACTATTTCACGCTGTCTACGGCTCACGTGAAAAGAAGAACAGGGTAAAAGCTTTCACTCTGCCTTCACTTCCCTCTCACAAACTTGTCTTTAAAAAAAAATCTTTTATTTGATCTTTCCTGAGATCAAACACCTACAAAGATCGAAAGCAGCCAATCAATCTCCCTTAAAGGAATTCAGAACACAGTGAATATGTGTACCGTAGTGTGACAGAAAACGTCATTGTGCAGTGAAAATAAAATCTGGCTCAGCCTGAAGCAGAAGCTGGGTGACCTTGTGACTGTGCCTTGATTTTGCTTCAACCTTTCCTCACTTCACAGTAACGACTGAGGTGCTGTGAATAGACTCCATGACGGCAGTCAGGCGGCTGCACAGATCGTGGGGAGAGTTCCTCACTTTGGGGGGCTCCTTCAGGACCACCATTTCTGCAGAACAGTCCAGGACTCTGGGCAGGAACTCACTGAGCTTTTCCTGAACAGAATCTGATCATCCAAAAAACAGACAAACATGAACCGACAACATGAGCTAAGGATCTAATTGAAACGATCTATATATGAAATCTGTGGGAAAATAGTTCACCGTCCATGTCCTGCCCCAGGTAGGAGCACCAGCAACTCCTGATCAGCTCTATCACGTCCAAGTCCTCTTGGCTAATGCTGTCTCGAACCATGAGGTGCATGCAAGGGATGATGCAGTCATTCATGATGGTCACTGCCTCTGCCACCTCATTTTCATCTTGACTTTTAAAGAGCATGGCTGCGTTCTCATTCAGCTCCTGTAGGGTGTAACATGTTCAGTGGTTCATATCAAAATAAGATATATTGGACCAGTCAAGGCCATGAGCCTAAAATCCTTCGATCTAAAGGTTTGTGACAGAAATATAAGACATATATATATGCCTATTTATAAATGTCTTTACGAAACTTCCTATACTAGAGTTAACATTTTTGGGATAATATAAAATAAAATAAAATACAATAAAATAAATGAATACTTTAATACAGCAGGTATGCAATAAAAAAACTTAATTAAACATTGATAATGTTACAAATTAAATGCTGTTCTTTTGAACTTTATCCTTGTCAAAGAAACCTGAAAAAATATCACAATTTCCACAAAAATATTGAGCCGCACAACTGCTCAATACTCAGTTTATTCCACAACTAAACAGAAACATTATTAAATTAGAATGATTTCTGAAGGATCATGGAACACTGAAGACTATGTATGGCTCCTGAAACTTCAGCTTTGCTGTCACAGGAATGAATTACAATTTAAAATATATTAAAATAGTTATTTTTAATTATAACATAATATATAAAAATATAAATGTAACAATATTACGGTTTTAATTTTATTTTTGATTAAATAATTGTTGAACAGAAAGAGGTTTCTTTAAAAAAAAATAACTTACTGCCATTTTTTGAATGGTAGAGAATGTTTCTGATTATTAATGTGTACATACTTTCAAACACTTTCTTCTGTAAAGTGCTATAAGTGACTGGTCCACTCCTTTCTTTTCCCCTTTCCTAAGAAGAACTGAGTTGTCCTGGTGTGCGTGCGCAAGATAAATCAGGGCTTCTCTTATCCTGCAATAGAAAAGATAATTGTTGTAGTACAAACTCTTCAATTTAATGCAAAGGCAATGTCTCTTATCCCTGAGTCTACATACTTTCCATTCTGATACTGCTCGAGACCCGTCAACAGGTACGCAAACACTGTCTTGAACATGCTGTAGTCATCCTGCCATTGCTGGGAATAGAGGGGGGAAAAAGTAGTTTAAAATGATCAATAACATGCAACTACTGTTCAAAAGTTTAAAATCTTTGTTTATGCTCATCAAGGTGGCATTTTGTAGATCAAAAATACAGTAAAAACAGTGAAAACAAAATAAAATTATAAATAAAAATAAATGTTTTATACACTGCTCAAAAAACTAAAGGGAACACTACAATAACACATCCTAGATCTGAATGAATGAAATTTTCTTTTTAAATACTTTACTTTGTTTAATGTTCTGAAAACAAAATCACACAAAAATGATCGATGGAAATCAAATTTATTAACCCATGGAGGTCTGGATTTGGAGTCACACTCAAAATTGAAGTGGATAAACACACTACAGGCTGATCCAACTTTGATGTAGTGTATGACCTTAAAACAAGTCAAAATGAGGCTTAGTAGCGTGTGTGGCCTCCACGTGCCTGTATGAACTTCCTACAACACCTGGGCATGCTCCTCCCAGACCTGGACTAAAGCATCCCCCAACTCCTGGACAGTCTGTGGTGCAACGTGTCGTTGATGGACGGAGCGAGACATGATGTCCCAGATGTGCTCAATTGGATTCAGGTCTGGGGAATGGGCGGACCAGTCCATAGTATCAATGCCTTCTTCTTGCAGGAAATGCTGACACACTCCAGCCACACGAAGTCTAGCATTGTATTGCATTAGAAGGAACCCAAGGCCAACCGCACCGACATATGCTCTCACAAGGGGTCTGAGAATCTCCTCTTGGTATCTAATGGCAGTCAGGCTACCTCTAGTGAGCACATGGAGGGCTGTGCAGGCCTCAATAGAAATGCCACCCTACACCACTACTGACCCACTGTCAAACCGGTCATGCTGGAGGATGCTGCAGGCAGCAGAATGTTGTCCATGACATCTCCAGACTCTGCCACGTCTGTCACATGTGCTCAGTGTGAACCTGCTTTCATCTGTGAAGAGCACAGGGCGTCAGTGGCGAATTTGCCAATCTTGGTGTTCTCTGGCAAATGTCAAACATCCTGCACGGTGTTGGGCTGTAAGCACAACCCCCACCTGTGGACGTCGGGTCCTCATACCACCCTCATGGAGTCTGTTTCTGAACGTTTGAGCAGACCGATGCACATTTGTGGCCTGATGGTCATTTTGCAAGGGTCTGGCAGTGCTCCTCCTGTTCCTCCTTGCACAAAGGTGGAGGTAGCGGTCTTGCTGCTGGGTTGTTGCCCTTCTACGGCCTCCTCCACGTCTCCTGATGTACTGCCCTGTCTCCTGGTAGCACTTCCATGCTCTGGACACTACGCTGACAGACGCAGCAAACCTTGCCACAGCCCACATTGATGTGCCATCCTGGAGGAGCTGCACTACCTGAGCCACTTGTGTGGGTTGTAGACTCCGTCTCATGCTACCACTAGAGTGAAAGCACCGCCAGCTTTTAAAAGTTACCAAAACATCAGCCAGAAATCATAGGAACTGAGTGGTCTGTGGTCACCACCTGCAGAAGCACTCCTTTATTGGGGGTGTCTTGCTATTTGCCACAACAGCACGTGATTGATTGAAGTGGGCAGTTTGATTTCACAGAAGTGATTGACTTGGTGTTACATTGTGTTTAAGTGTTCCCCTTTTTTTTTAGCAGTGTATTTTAATATATTTGAAAATGTAATTTATCCATGTGATGCCAAAACTGATTTTTTAGCAGCCACTGCTTCAGTCCTCAGTTGTGTTGCTTAGCATTTTTATATATTTTTTCAGCTTAATTCATTAGAACAGCATTTATTTAAAATATAAATTTTTTGTAACATTATAAATGTCTTTACCATCACTTTTGATCAATTTAATGCATCTCTGCTGAATAAAAGCATTAATCTCCTTTAAAGCGTATCAAATTCTTACTGGCTCCAAACCTTTAAACAGTAGCATATATTATACATTTAAGAAGCAAAAAGAGAAGAAAGGCTGTTTGATTTTACCAAGTACTCATCCATGTCCATGTCTTCTGGTTTAATGAGACGGATTTTGGATCTGGCCTCTCTCATGATACTGACAGCCCTGCAAGGAAGAAAATACCAGTTTAATTATTTAATCTTACCATATTCCCCCCAACAATATAAAGTAGTTGATTGAAAGGAAAAGCGTACAGATCATCAAAACTCAGATTACGATCTGCAAACTGCTCCAGTAATGTTCTTTCAATGACGCGGTTAGGTGCCTGGTTTTGGAAAAGGTAGACCAGAACATGCTGGAGTCGAGGGTCCTGCTGGGGTGTGGTCTCTTCCTGAGACAGCTCATATAATCTGGAATATTCCTCATGAAATGCCTGACCCAAAAGATTTCAGAAAAAAAAACAGGTTGATATTGCTAAATAAAGTAGTAAACTAATATCTACAGTAAGTTTATATGAAATATGAACGGTGTGTTCAGTTGCAGAGTATTTTTAAGTTGTATACCTTGATGAGTCCTGCTTCAGGTCCTTCTTTGTCAAAAGCCTGTCTTGACTTGGCAATTGCAAAAATGACACCCTGCATGGCTGGTGTTAGCATCATCTATTCAATTACAGATTAAAAATATGTCAAAATGTAATGTTGAGATTAATGTACAGTATGAGTAGCCTAGTTTTACAATTTATGGAAGCTTTACCTCCTCATTGTACCCATCGACATCAGAGCGCACCAGAATCTTGCCTACATTGGGTATCTCAACCTCAGACACGTCATTCTCAGGCTGGCTGTGCACGGCCGTGGCCTGGTTCTCCTCTGTGGATGAAGCCTCCGGCTTGGCCTCTGGTCCTCCTTCATTACTGATGAGCTGCTCCTCCACCTCCACCTCTGACTCAGATCTGTCTGTAGCGGCTGACTCCACCACAGGCTGCTGAGAGACACAGAGAAAGAGGGTGCTGAATGTCTGTCAATGATCTTATCCACTCATTATAGAGACTCTTTAGAGATGTTCACTCATAACATAAATTTGTAGGCAAACCAGGAAGTCTAATTCACCATGAGATCCCTCAGGAATTTCTAATTGGTTTTTAAATCAGCGGAAATGTGAATCTCTGAGCGTCATCTGTCTATATTTATAGAAGTTTTCACCCATTAAATGGCGGTCTTTGAAGAAAATAAAAGGTGAATTTATTTAATTTTTCATTTTCCTCATTTATTCCTTTTAACGTTTCAATACATGTCTAACTGTTTGAAAATAGCTTTTCTTTGTGTGTGCCTGAAGTATGTTTTACATCTGAAATGTAACCCTGGACCATATTTGTAGCAAGAGCCAAAAATGCACTCAAATGCACACAAATTATACAGTTTTCTTTTATGCCAAAAATCATTAGCATATTACATAATGATCATGTTCCATAAAGACATTTCGTAAATTTCCTAAAATATATTAAAACTCTATTTTTCATTAGTAATATGCATTGAAAAGGACATCTGGACAACCTTAAAGGCATTTTTTTCAATATTTAGATTTTTTTGTACCCTCAGTTTCCAGATTTTCAAATAGTAGTATCTCGGCCAATTATTATCATAACCCATACATCAATGGAAAGCATACTGCACATCTATGGAATTGTATAAATCGGATTTAAAAAAAAATACAAGATTAGATTTGTGATCCAGAATCAAAAATATGTCTTACATATTGTAAAGTATTATAAAGTGTGGGAATAGTATGAAGTAAAAGTATGAATAATAAATTATTTTATAGTGAATTTGTATATTGTATTTAACAAGACATGTGCAATATAAATATTACAAAATCTAACAAAATGACTAACTAAAATTTTATTTTAAAAGAAATAAAAA
The DNA here is from genome assembly GCA_032359435.1 of Enteromius unitaeniatus. Classification (NCBI taxonomy): domain Eukaryota; kingdom Metazoa; phylum Chordata; class Actinopteri; order Cypriniformes; family Cyprinidae; genus Enteromius; species Enteromius unitaeniatus. Next base: position 1,397,947 of record JAUMHI010000025.1, read on the forward strand.
TGAATTCGATTAACAAAAACAAATAGTGTTTGAGTGATAATAAAATAACACAGCTGCTTGACAGAAAACATCTGATATTCGACCACCGATGTTCTTTTGTCACAATTTTTTTTAAAAAGAGCTTCACAATTCATGTTTGTGGCATGCTGTAGAACATTAGTCATGCATTGTTAGCTGTATTATTTTGCTTTTAAATATCCTTGGGAGCAATATGAGATACTAACCGCTAGAGGTCCTATCACTACCATTTATGACAAGCCCTAGCAACGAGACCATGTAGTGACAGCACATAAATCAGGAGCACCAATAAAATCAATGAGTCAAAGAAAGGTACAGCAGAAGAATGAATCCTGTGTTGTAAGTACAGAATGAACTTGCTTGATAGAAACTCCATATACTAAATCAATAGTATCGAAGATTACGCTCTCTAAAGACCAGACAGCAAGAGCAAATGGCGCTTAAACAATTGCCTTGTTGATTGACTCATCAGGAAAATGTCCTCCACAATCATTGAATGACTGCGGAAAGGTAGGAATCCAGTTGATCTTGATAGTGAACGCAGCAAACTCGGAGCTTAGGTTCTATTTAAAGCTGTTCTCTGACACACTGTCCCCCAGCAACCCCGCATTAAACTTGAACCAGAAAGACGGAGGAATGTTGGACGGCTCTCAGCTGTCCGATGAACCTTATCCACATATTCCTTTCCAAAACTTATCCTCTTACAAAATACCAGAGCTTTTGCACAACACAAAACATCACAACGCAACCGATAAAACATTAAACATTAAGCAAGTACAAACAAGTTTGTAGTGATTCAACCACTAATGTACATCTAGAATCCTGCTATATTACCATACATATTTGCCAAAATATACACAAACATCTTTTCTATATTGAAATCCTTAAAAATACACTAAAAATACATTCCTGCGCTCAATCCTCTCTCACTGTTAGTTTTGTCAGTGGTGGGGCGGGGCTTGGTGGTTAAGTTAAAATAAACACCCCCCAATTGCCACCTACGACGACGATATCATCGTCCACCGCGATGTTTCACATTAGACATCGTACGATGCCAAATTGTTCAACATCGCCCAACCCTAATATATATATATATATATATATATATATATACTGTATAGTACTGTTTACATATATATTCTATATAGAAATTGTATTTCAAATATAAATTGTTTATTAAAATTATTTGTTAAAATGAATGTCACATGAGTTATGTTACAGTTTATTGAAAAAATGTAAAATGTATTATTATTTTATGGTGACACTGTATATTATATTTAACAAGACATGTGCAGTGTACTTATTTGTAAAAATGAATGTCACATTACAGTTAATGGAAAAATGTATTTAACTTACATTTAGTTGTGTTTTTGTGTGATTGCACTCTGTTGCAGTTTATGTTGAGGAAGAAAACTGTGACCCATATGTACTGTACAAGAAGCCTCCGGTCCTGTATATGTGACCTATTTTCTGCACGTCTCAAATAACGCATTAACACTCTCACCTGACTCTGATCTGGCTTCTCTTCATCTGGCGGTCCGTTTGTCTGGCTGCTGGTGATACGCTCCTCACCTCCCTCTTCCACATTCTCACTGGGCTCTGATGATATCGGGTTAAGAGCAGCTGTATTGGCCATCGGCTCTAGGAAAGAAAAGCACATTAAAAATATACCTGCAATGAATACATCTGACCTGAAGAAAAAGGTTCTTACCTTCACTGTCCTGGGCCGGTGCTGGTGTTGAATCTGTGGGTGCTTCTTCAGACACTTCATTTGTTTGTTCTGGGGCTGGTTGTGGTTCTGGGTTTGGCTCCTGCTCTGGGTTCTGTGGCTCTTCTGGGACGGGTTTCTCTGTGTTTGCTTGAACTTGTGCTTCTTCACGTTGGGCTTGGCAGAACTGCTCTTCCCATTCTCTCAGTTCCTGCTGGAACCAGCGGTTATCCTCCCGAACATAACGCCTCAGGATAGACGGGAGGGAGTCCAGTCCTTTCAGAACCTGCCCTGTCTCATTGTCCGCATCTTCTGTCATTCATAAAGCAAGAAACAAGTCATGTTCAATGAGATTACATTATTGTAGCCGATAGGAAAAGCACACAAAGGTCTAAATCCAAATGTAAGACTTTCTGTGGTAAAACGGTGCTGTTATGGCACTGCAGTCCAGATACTTGACATCCAGAGTGGCTAGTCAATAGAGTTATGTTCATTCAGCTCAACCCAGCCAGCCAATCTTAAAAATGCAAGCGCAGACGTTTGTATGATATTGACCTTTGTGTCTTCTCAATTTCTTTTCTCCATTAAATAAAGACAATGCTTAAATGAAGTGTGTGCGATTAGATATGGCAGTTCTGCTCCATTCTCAGAATATTTGATTTATTTCCTTCATGAATTTCAATCTGTAAACTAAACATACATTTTATTTAAAAAAAAAAAACAGAAGTAAAAATTGACATCACATGCTTCCAAAGTTAAATTGATTATAAGACAAACACTTAATGTATATTAATGTTGATGTTTATGACATGTTGACTGTCTGACTTCTTTACACTTGGGTAGATTTGCCCTTCTATTTGCACTCTTTTCCCATCTTCTGCTGTTATATTTAGTGTTTCAACATAACAATCTAATACAAAAGCTTGTGCTAATGAAAAGCTGTGATAAACTGTAGGTTCCTATGATTTCTGGGATGCCACAAACACAGACTGAATCGGAATCCCATCATAAAAATGGAATTTACAGTATAATGCGGAACGTTACGGAATTTGACACATTTTGGATGAATATATCAAAAGTAGACCAGTACAGCTAAATCAAAACATGATATAGACTAGTGTCTGTGAAAATTAAGCTGCAAAAGTACCATTTAAATATGAATCCTGCATACTCTGCATGTCTCAGTGGGAATTAATGGTGCTGCAGTTTTGTTTACTGCACACATACTGAAGTGCTCATGCTCTGTGTTTCCAGCCTTTGCCGTCTGCTCTGAGAGTCACTTTATGTGCATGCTACCATTTCCTTTTATTAAATCTATCATCATATGCTATACAAACAGAAATTAAGAGGTCTTCCCAGCAACTTGTCAAAATGAAAGATTGGTTTAACTTGAAGAAACCTTGACAGAGTAATAAAATTGTTAATAAAACATTATTTTTAAAGTAATATTAACCAGATATTTTGTAAATACAGAAAAATGTAAGCATTTCTAAAAAAATAAATAATAAATATAATACACTATTTTTATTTATTATTTTAAAACATCACTTAATTACAGATGCTTTTGATTATTAATATTTTGGCATTTTAGTAAACAAATATTTGGTAAAATAAAACAAAATGTGCAAATAATCAAACAGCTCATAGGGCCTTAACATTTTATTTTTTGTTAAATCTTTACTAAATTGCTGTTTAATATTGTAAATGTCATTATTGAAATTAATTAGACATTTTTTATACATTTTGATGTGCGTTTTTAATTAATAAAATTCAATTTAACCATTAAAAAGGAGTCTAGAATAATGTAATACATTTTGAAAAATAAATAAAACTGGTTTCATAGGGTCCCAAAACTGCATTAGAAGTATTTTATTCTGATTAAAAAAAGACAGCAAGTCCACTTGCAATGTCATTTTGTTTGACAGACATAGATAGAGTACCCCTCCTTGAACAGCGTTGGCTTTTAAGCCAAGAGTTTAAAAAACATTATTTATTGCATTTTAATATAAAAACATTTACATAATGCATGAAATGTCCACCTCTATTTCAAATAAATATTCATAGTAAATTATTTTAATTATGAAAACACTAAGAAAACTAATCAAAATAAAAAGCATTAGATAGTAAAAAGCATTAAGAGTATTAGATGTTCACAGCTTGGCAGAGACTCTCATATACCCCCTAAAATGATAAAGTCTGCCAACAAATCTATTAGCATTAATTTCTGAAAGAAATCAGAGCTAAAGCCAAAGCTTTAAATCAAGTGTGTGATGCTTGATGCTTGGCTCCTTCAGCAAAATCTAAGTATGGATGCGTAATCTGAGAAGCACATGGGGAAAGTACCTGCTATGAGGTATGGCAGCTTCTCATTGATGTACATGAGGCAGTAGGCGCTGGCGTTGGTCATGCCACCGTACGAGTCTCGAACCAGCTCCTCCCAGGTCGACTCTGTCACCATTACATCGTTGTACTTCAGCCAGCGCTTATTAGCATGATCATAGATGTATGCCCAGTAATGACCAGCGGAGGCCTGTCCTTCATGGACGAGCACAGCATGTAGCCTATAGGGCACCTGGAAGCATCAAATAAGAAGTCAGGGTACATATAGGTGTCATCCAAATTTCTTGAAAGGGCTCAGTCTATATAAAAGTACCAATGCGTGTTCAGGATATAGACTTTACCTGACACAGACTGTTATCTGAGTACATGCCCTCCAGGGCCTGGCTGACCTTGTCAATGCTGGCTTTCAGCTCTGCACACAGAGGGGGAACACAGATCAATACACTACGCTTGAGGCCAGGATCCTGATACAGTCACAAATGCATTAGGATAACTGCTTGTGAATAACGATGGCCTTCAGAACAGAAAAATTTAAATGCACATTACAGCTCAAAACCTAGTGAGCTGCCTCGCTGCCTACTGCCTACATAGACAGCTGTCTTCTGTGGCAACAAGAACACTGCGTGTCAAACAAATAACACTCAGCATGCAAAGTGCACAGAGGATTTGACTCACAGTTGATTTCAGGAGGGTTGCCATGTGTCTCTGCAAAACCTGTACAATTGCTACTCAAAACAATTACTTTATAAGGTGGGATTCCTGGTAAAAACTGTGTTCTGGTGGGGTAAAATAGACATTTTTTGGCATTGTTCCCATGATAAAAGTCGCATTTCAGGGGTTAAATATCACTTTTCGGGGTTCAATCCGCGGACATGAAAAACTTCCTGAAGAAAGATTGTTTAAGTAACCCAGTTCCGTGGGAGAACTGTGGACTTGGCAACACTGAAAGTGTAAATAAACATAGCACATAGTTCTCAAAATAGTCAGTGTTTTTAAAGCATTTATATCAATGCCTTTCAATACTAAGGAAATAAAAAATAATTATTTTTTTTCAGCTACTGCTTTATGAACAATGCAAATATTTGGCCAAACTGTGTTTATTTGTTTAGAAATATAGAATATGGAATTTTAGTAAAATTGTATAATATTACAATTCATAATGTTTTCTGTTTTCTATATTAATGTATTTTTAAATGTAATACGCTGAATTTACTACATTTTCATCAGCCATTACTGCAGCCTCCAGTGTCACATGACCTAACCCTTCATGATTTGTTGCTCAAGAAACACACTATTATCCTTTTGAATTATCTGATGAATAAACAGCATTTATTTGAAATGGAAACCTTCTGTAAGATTATGAATGTCGATTAATTTAATGTGTCCTTGCTAATAAAAGCATTTTTGTCACAGATATGACATATTGCTTTCTACATAAGAGGCAAATTGGCAGATTCTTAATTACACTGCATTGATATGAGTTTATGTGTTCATTTAAAAACACTGATTTAAGCGTCACTGAGTGAAAGATCTACCGTTCATGGTGTTCTCCACTTCTGTTCTCCAGCGCTGTAAGCAGCTCCTGACGAAGTACAGCTCCTCCTCGGTCACACTGTGGGGGGCTGGCTGCAGTGGCACCTCCATGGGGGGTCTGCACTGAGTAAAAGGCTTGTGTATGGGAGTTCTCTGTGTAGCTGTCTGGGGGCAGCCCGAGCCATCTGATGAGCCTGCATCGTCTGGTTCTGTTTGACTACAGCAAGAAATTAAACACTTAGACAGGGACAAACACAGAAGAAGAAAACAAACAACAGGCACAGCTGATGAACGCAGGAAAAAGGGCCTTGCCTGCTGTCACCTGAGCTGGGTTCTGTGTGCGCGGTAGTGTTTGTAGGTACTGAGGCTGGAGACGTGTTTGTGGGTTTCGTGGTGGCAAACTCCAGCACATACTGCAGCATATCTGCCAGGGGGTATTTGGTTGGCCCTGAGCCATAGTTTTTATATCTTAAAAAAAAGATCATAGTTTTGATATGGAACATTTAAAAACAAACCACAAATAACAATTCAAAAACATCTCTTGCAGTGTTGACTAGGATTTAGCCACCATTTGGCTTTTGATCGTACCCCTCGAGTTTCTGCTGTAGAACTGTTAACTGGTCCTTGAGTCTCTTGACTTCCCCTCTCCTGCCATGAGTCTGATCGACATTTTTGTGGAGGTATCTGCTCACAGAAAAAGTGAATAGTCATTAACTATTACTTTTTTATTCTTTGAAGCGACAAAATAAACAAATAAATAAGGGCCGGGACTTTAATGCGATTAATTAATTACAGAAAAATAACGTGTAAAACAACGTTTTACGCCATATGAAAAAACGTACTTCTCACTGTTCTCAGGTCAAATATTTATTTGTGAGTAATTTTGATTAATTAATTACAAAGCCTCTAATTAATTAGATAAATTTTTTTAATCGAGTCCCGGACCTAATAAATAATCTAATAAATATATAGATAGGTATTTTGCCCCGCCCCCAAACATATGATTTGACTATTTACGCGACTATCTGCAAGATTCGAAAATTTTTATTCAACTGTGAAAATCCTTAGCCGTGGACACCCCTAAATAAATAAGTAAATAGATCATTCAATAAATAAAAACATTTAGTAATAACACTAGTGCTGTCAAATTATTAATTGCGATTAATCACATCCAAAATTAAAGTTTTTGTTTACCTAATATATGTGCAGTATATCAAATATAAATATGTGTGTGTTTAGATATACATTACACATATATAATGTAAAAAAAACTAATAAATAAAGATTTCTATTTATTTTATATTTAATATATTTATAAATTAACATATACTGTATATCTATAAATATTGAAACAAAATAATTAAGCTGTAGTAATAACATTTCTCACCTGTCCATATAGATCACTTGTGGAAACTCCAGTTTTTTGTGTATTTTTTCTGGTCGCCCTAAAGACTGATTGAACTCAAATCTGGACAGCTCAAAGGTCAACACTGGTGGCAGCTTAGAAAACCACCTCTGCAAACAATGACCACATAATTAATTTAAAAGAACATGTGCATGTTATATTCTTATTCTGTTTACATTTTGATATATTTGAGCCATCAGAGCACGGCACTCGCGTTTAATTCCCAAGGCAAGAAAAGACTAATTAATTGAGTAACCTTAAAACTGTTGGATAAAACTGTCTGCCAAATGCATTAATGTTAATGCAATGAAAACATCAGAATAAATAACAGGACTTCATATAATTGCATGTAGTTAAAGTAGAAAAACTCACCTCTTGGCTAGAGGACATTGTCTGATCTGAATGAAGCGATTCAATCTCTCCTTCAACCATGGCACCCTCCAAACATTCATCTAAATTATTGAAGCCGTTCACTTGGAGAGGGTATTGTCCAAATTGCTCAATGTTGGACACAATCTTTCCTACACACAATTACACAACTAGCATCAAGGACTGTGATAAACAAAAATTACAGAAGAAATATCCTTCTCTTACCTTCATGAAGTCTCTCAGCCACAAATGTGCCATAAAACAGCTGGACCATGGGGTTGTTTTGTTTATCCTCTGGGTTACTGAAAATAACAGCTGCCATGTTTTATTTTTGGGGACAAAAAAAAAATTCCTGGCAAGTACATTAGCAACCAAATATACCATAGGGTAATTATTCATGATTCTTTAACAAATGCTACACTCATTACCGTTTATTAATTAACCCTCCACAGCAAGATGTTGCCTTGGGGTAACAAACCCATTTTCTTCATGTTGCAAGCACATGATGCATATAAGATGGCAATAAAATTATTTTAAATAAACCATTAAAAAGCTTTGTCTTAGTCACGCTATTTTTTAAATACATTTAAAAATCATTTTCTGGTATGATGCCCCTGTGGTGGATTTATGCGCTGGAGAACTGCCCTCAGAAAGATTTTTTTAAAGTTTTCCACCCATAATAAAATGATTCATATTTCTTAGTAAGTAAAGTTCATTTTAAAAGAGTTCATAAAGAATGTGTTTCTTGCCAAAAATGAACATTATGGAGTGAACACAGATGTAACCACCACAAAATATTGCAGTTATATATATATTGCATTATATTATATTACACAACTCTAATAATATTTGTATTTTTGAGGTCCATTTTTATTTCTTTTTTCAAGCGTCACGCTCATTTCATCAAATGCTATTATTATTTTTTATTTATGAACTTACTTTCCATTTGCAGCCAGCTGGAACGCATCCTCGAGCCAGTCAAGCAACTTGTGTGTGAATTCACTGACATCCTAGAATAAGCAAGCTTTAAATAAACACGGTTTTCCAAGAATACAACAGTGTCTGTTTAGAAGAAGCTCTAATGTAGCTTTATAAAGTACAGTGATAAGCAAACATTTCAAGATACCTTTTATTAGCCCGTCATTTGAAACTGCTTCATTTTAAAATTAGCCCCCTACAGAACAGCTGTGAATCATATTATTCAAATGATGTACCTGTTGTGCCTCGCTGGTTCTAAATGCGTCCCTGAGGAGCTCGACTGCTGCAGAGGGGTCTACAAACCTACGGTTTGAGCCCACCATCAGAGCAAACAGGCAGCGCAACTCCTGCATGAAGGCAATGTTTCTTTTCTCCTGCAACAGAAATCCAGTCAGCGCATAGTGGAATAATTCACATATTTAAGCAGATCTTCTAGTGAAGCTGAGCAATATAGGCATAAAGATTGACAGCAATTAAATTGAATTTTAATTTGGAGGAATTGTTCTCCAAAAAATGAAAACTGAACATATATAAATGACATTCAACACAACTCAAAGACTAAACGATACTCATGCTCTTCTGGCAGATTACTTACTGAATGACTCTTGCATTTCTCCAGCACACGCTCAGACAGGCAGTAATTGAGCACCAGTCTACGGAACACCGGCAGATGGAACAGAGACTAAACACAAGACAATTTAGTTTTTTAGTCCAATTCGCCCTCTTCTAAAATGCATTAGGCCATGAACAATTATAGTCACGCTTTTTGACCAGTTTTATAGACACAGTCTGAGTTGAGAATGTCTTGTTGAGGATTAGACTTATTGTGATTCATGTACATGTTTTAAAGTATTTCATGTTCAGTGTCCTTTGGGTAATAGATGCGCTACTATCCACTATTTAAGAAGCTAACAAGAGACATAGTGTAAAAATAAAGACATCCCACCTTATATACTGAAAACCTGAATACACACACAACAAACCTGCAATAGCAGGAAACAAATGAAAATATTTGCTCATGCATCATTTTAATGAACATAATTCTACCTTACAGATGCAAAAAATGTTTCTCAAATAATGAGATTTTATGTTTCTGAAAGAAAAATCATATGTTCACCAATTCTTGATCAAAATTACAGGTAAACACAATAATACTGTGAAATATTACTGCAAATAACTTTCTGTTTTGATATATGTTACAATCTGATATATTTTCAACATGGCAAAGCTAAATTATCAGTCTCACCTGATTATTCAGAAATGATTCTTAATAGCTGCTCAATATACAATATCATCAATGTTGAGATCAATGTTTTTTCAAAGCTTAATTTATTTTGGATTATTTGATGAATAGAAAATTTAAAACAACCACATTTAATTGACTCTCTGCAACAAAGTCTTGACTGTCAATTTTGTATTTTAAAGTACTAATTTATTTAAGAAACTGAACTGAAAAATTAGCGGTAATGCATTATGTTAGAGATATTTATATTTATGCTGGGGCTGTTTTCATATGACATCACTAAACTGCATTACAAATTAACAAAATATTGTTTGTTACTTATCTGTAAGCCATAAACTCACTCCATGAGTTCATGCCTCTCTTTATCATCAAAACAATGCTCTATTTAATTAGCTCAGACATCTATCAATATCAGTGATGGCTTATATTTCAACACAGACATCGGAGAAGCCTCGCTAAACTCAGTCTGGAATGGATATAATACAATTACGTCTCTGAGGCGCTTCTGCAGTCAGGAACAGGAAAAAAAAACCAGACACTCCACCTGATCTTCTCTATTCTCCAGTTATTAGCAACAAGCTATTAGCTAATTTAATTTACACTGTGGCCAGATGATGTAACAGGTTAGAAGAGAGCCATTAAATTGTTAAATTGTTCTATAAAATGACAAAAGTACACTCACAATTACACATTTTTTTCAGAACGAAGCTCATTCTAAAGATTCAGCTTTACAAAATGCCTAAAATTTGTGATTAAAAGCTCCACGCACCTGAATGACAGCACTGAACCAGCAGGTATTTCCCACATTGCGGATGCCCACAGGACAGTCCTCCTGTCGGATCCAGTCAGCGGGGCTGCAGCTCTCTCCAGACCCCTCACACCTCTTTCTTTTCATGCGGGCCGCATTCTCTTCTGCGCTAACCTCAAGAGCCCTAGAGTAACAAGAGGAGTTGGTAAGACAGCAAAAGCTGCAAATGATTCGTAAAACAGGAGAGAAGGGGTAATTGTAATACTCTAAACTGTTTCATTTACACTTGCTTAGCTTATATAGCACTTGCTTAGCATATGGTTCATAAAATTAATTTTGTCTGCCAAAGAAAAGGGTGTTAAAAAGTTTCTATTTTTTCCTTTAAATTCTTTTGAGAAATAATGTAAGATATCCAAATATAATCGTGTTTTGATGCCCTTGATAACCAGGTTAAAGTTAACATGAATGATTTTGGAGGCAGCTGTAACACTAAAAATGATTGTAACATGACATGCTCAGGAACGTTTTTTACTTGTCATCTGATTAATCACAATTTAACTTATTTCAGACACTTACTGTATTTTTGAAACTGTTTCTTGCAGTAAAAAATAGTATTATAGAACAGCAAAAAACATAGTATTGCTCAAAGATTATTATGTGGGAGCAGCTGTATTTATGTAATTTGTCTTCCAACTATTGGAAGACAATCACCCCTAAGCACTGTCACAATTATTATAGAATTATTGTCTTAGAAGCTTCATTTAATATAGTTCTTTACATTACAAGTGATACGGTAAGTATACTACCTTTCAAAACTTTGGGGTCGGTAAGATTTTTTTAATGTTTCTGAAAGAGGTCTCATTTATGTAATTTATTTGTTTGATGGCAAAGCTGAATTTTTTTGAATGTGTCCTTGCTGAAAAAAGGTAATGATATTATTTGAAACAGCAAAGTATATTTGGTACATGCACTTATTTCTCATGCCAAAAGAAGATGACATTTGTAGTAGTCAATGATTTAAGAAGGAAAGTGTAATAATGTTACAGTTGCCCCATGTTGGTAATGAACCTGTGCAGCTCTCTCTGCTCTGCTTCAGCCTGCTGTGACTCCTGAAGACTAAGCTCAATGGCGGTCTGCAGATCATCTTTAGCAGCACCTGAGAACAAGTTTGTACTCCATGAGCATAAAATAAACGTGACATTATCTGCTATATAAATAACTGAATCTTTGGAAAATGTGGTGACATTGATATTAATAGTATGTTTTAAGCCCACCGTTGGGTGTGTTGGAGGTGTTCCTCTCATTATTGGCTTCAGTTGGTTCTTCGGGCATGTGCTCCTCTCCTGGGGGCTGGGTGGTCAGTAGCCCAATGGCCTGGCTGATGTCACCTTGACTAGCCTGGATAAGAGTTTAGTCACAATTAGTCATCACTACTCAAATACACAAACACGTTTTGTTGTGTTAGCACATGCTGCACATCTAGGTTACCCAACCCTCACCGTTGAACGTAAGGGAAACACATGGTTAGATTTCCATATTTACAAACATTTGTCAGGCTTATTTTCTATTAATAGTCATGTCAGTATCATTACATCTGCTGCTTGTGTTATAAACACATGGATAAGTGCTGCTGTACTAAACATACGTTCAGGGCGCTCTGGAGAACCTGCAGATCCTGAATGCCAGTAATCTCTTTGAGCTGGTTAAGCAGCATTTGGCTCTGAAAAAGACAAGCAAACATGCTGTTTTTTAATTTCTGTGGATCAAAAATTCAAATGCTTTGCCACAGGCATATTAAGGATACTTCTGTTTGTGATAACAAGACCCACTTGAGCAATTAACCACTCAATAACAGGATCCGTTCCAGAAAAAAAAGAGCAGGTGTGAACTGATCAAAACAAGAATATGATATGAGATGCAATTTGCGCTTGGATTTATCACCCGGCATAACCGCATTTCTGACTCAGGTGTCAAATGAGCGTGGGTTGGAGGAGTCTATAGCTGGCCCAATCAACAGTTATGAAAGCCTTGGGCATGAAAATGTCTACATCTTCTATTAAATCCGTATAAGATTTAATTTTTTTTACAGTACAGTATGTCTAAAAATAGGTATTACCATGTGGCATGTAAACATAAAAAAGACTGTGGCCCAGATAATAGATGCAGGAGCAACAGAACTATATAAAGACATTCTGACAGCAGGTGGGAATGTCAGCATGGCTGTGGAGGCAGCCAGACACCCCAGGCTGGGAACAGAAGACATATATGGTGAGCTGGAGGCCTGTGAGCGGCACTCAGAGCTCTATTTTGGGCCTTCGACACAGATAGAGCTTGTGTTTATCATAGATGCGCTCGAGTGACACAAGAAAATACAAGAAAATTCACTAATTCCTTGATATTTTTTACAAGGTAGATTTGAGTAGGTAAAAAATTAGCTCAGAAGAGAAATTTAGGAGAATATAGTTTAGGGAAGAAAACTAATTTAAACATTTAAAACATAGAATGTCAGTCTGCAGAGATTCCTATGATCGTTTTTGTCCTATTTTCAAAACAATCCTTATGGGATGTAAAAATCAAACAAGTGCATAAACTAAATTTGGATACTATACTTAAGTCTGAATTTTGTGTAAGAACTGCACAAATTATTTTTGAATGAAAAAGGGTTCCAATGGGTTTTAATGGATGGGTTCCAGATTAGGATAGAAATTCCTACATTTAAGATTTTATAAACATTAAATTTCATGTTTGCTCCAATATAAGCAGTCTACAACATCTATTAATTGTTTAAAGAAATAAAACGGTGACAGCCACTGCTGTTTCTATATCTTATCCATTTGAATATATTTTCTGTAAAACACAACACACTCACCGAGTTTTCAGACGTTTCCCCATGTTCAAAATCCTGTTCAACTCTCATGGCAATGACTTTTTAATCAAATATTTCTCCAGATTGCTTCGCCCTGACTCCAGAGTGTGACCTACTCCATAAGCCCCCTCACACACACTCAAGCGCGCGCTGAGAAACATCGCGCGCGCGCTTGGTAAGCAGTCAAGAAACGTCAACTGAACCTATTAATCATGACAGCCTCACTTAGACAGAGATCATGTGCATTTAGCTCAAATAAATGGCAATTTTGTTTTGCTTAAAAAAAACAAAAAAACAACGATTTTATGTTGACGTAGTAGGTAAAACACTAGTCACTAGCCTCTCCACATCTTTAATACCAATAATAAGGATGAATTTTCTTCATGATATGCTTATCTACAGCCTGACAGAATGTGGAAATAATTTAAGGTCGACTATTAGAAAAATAGCTGAAAATATATGAAAAAACCTGCTTAAACTTGTATTATTCTATTTGGCTA
>JAUMHI010000025.1:1411754-1437354 GCA_032359435.1 Enteromius unitaeniatus
TATGTTCTAGTTTACTATGCTTAGGGTCCATGAAATGAGCAGTCAGAGTACACATCCTATTCACTAAACCCAGATCTTCTTACCGTCATAATGGAAAATCAATTTGCTAGAGTGGTGACCAAAATGCTGCTGAGCATTTGTTGCAGTCATGTTTAAAACGACCGTTCTGATGCTCCATAGCGTTATACTGGAATAAACACACTTCGTGATAAGGTTAAATTTTAAAAGCTGGGACAAAGGCAGCGGAAACTGACTCAAATCTGCTTGCAGTTTTCTACGTAATTGTCAGGATGAGTCCTGTCCTTTTGTTATCTTTGTTACTGTCAGGTAAGTCCAGTGCTTTCTCTTGTTTGTATTTTAATTATTATGCAATCATTCAGTCACATGTTGCATTACTTTTAATGCTGTTTGCAATTAATATTAAAATGTTTCCAATTTTGTTCCTTTTTTAAGTCAGCACCTGTGAATGGCATTTACTGTGACTTTTCTTTGTTCATGGAACGAATGTGACGAGATTCAATATGCTGCCAAATTGTACTGATCATTTTAATTTAACCACGTCAAGCAAGATCTACACTGATTAACATTCCTGTACAGTTATTCCACAAGCTGAGTTAGTCCCAGAGAAACCAAAAAGATCTGCTCTGAACCAACTCACCAGGTTACTGCTTCGCAAATATAACTGTGGAGTCCGGCCTGTCCAGAACTGGACCAAATCAACTAAAGTTTACATTGACCTTATAATCCAATCTGTTCTAGATGTGGTGAGCACATTTCAATCTTTATTACTTGTAATATTGGTCAAGAAAAGAACAATCATGTTTTTATATACAATGCATAGGAATGTTAACTGTTAGTTGTTAATGAAAAAAAAAGCATTGAAGTTATTAAGTTATACACAGTATTATAACTAATGTTATTAAGTTATATACACAGTTATTAACGTTTGTTTCCATGTCAGTAAAATAATATAAATTTGCACATCTTTTCACAGGATGGACAGACTCAAAAAGTGACCACCAGCATTTGGTATCGCCAAGTTGGTATCAATTAATATTTAATATTAATATTAATATTAGTTGTAACAGTTCATAACTAAATGCACAGCAGCATTATTGTATATGAAAATACTTTAAAATAATTTAACAATACTTTATTGAGACTAGATAGATGCAGATTGTTTATGGTAGCTGTTTTTAAAATGGTTTTGCATCGTAACCTCTTGAAACCAAACCTATTGTGTTTTGACTGTTACCTGAATATTTACTTTAAATATCATAAATATTGCATATGACCAGCATATGAATAAATCGGTATTATTATCGGTATATTATTTCTTATTCCTTTAAAAAAAAGAATGCAATGAATGAGCAGGATTCATAAAACATATTTAATCTTATCTTTACCAGGCATATTCAGCAAAGAAACACATACACAATAATACAATTTTGAAATGCATGTAATGCGATATTTGAGCGATCTGAATCTTTCTCATGGGACCTGCTAGGTGGTAACAGTAAACCATATTACTCTAATGTTTCAGATATGGAACGATGAGTTTCTTGTTTGGGATCCTGAAGAGTTTGATGGAATCACTGAAATATCGCTGTCCTCGGATGCCATCTGGGTGCCTGATGTCATCATAAGTGAATCGTATGTGCATGATAGATGTATCTCTCCAGCCTGCATCACAAGCTCCTTTTGTGTTCTGGAAATGAATTTGGTCGAGTTATACTCTCATTGCATCATATATCTTCCTCTCCAGTGTCGATGTTGGCAAATCCCCAGTCATCCCATATGTTTATGTCAACTGCTCAGGAACAGTAAAAAACTACAAACCCATCCAGGTGGTCTCAGCCTGTCACCTGGAGATTTATGCCTTTCCCTTTGACAAGCAGAACTGCACTCTGACCTTTCGCAGCTGGCTCCACTCAGGTAAATTACTCACTCGTACACAGCGTGTGCTTTGTACACAAGCTGGCCTCCGTATAATGAGAGTTGCTGTGATTACTGAGTGTTTTTGATCAGCCCTGGTTAGAATCTTTTAAAAGCTGACATATTTCAAATAAGCTCCACACAAACCTGCCAACACAAACACTTAATTGACCAATAACACAATGAACCGCTGATGTGTTTCTCTGGCAGTGAATGAAGTGGATTTAGCTCTGTGGAGGCCTGCTGAGGAAATCGCCAATGATACCAGAGAATTCATGAACGATGGTGAATGGGAGCTGCTGTCGGTGCCTTCTCATTACTGGACACTGAATCTTGAGGACAGAGACTATGCACAGATTCAGTTTAATGTGAGACAATACTGAACTTATTCAATCGGCACAAATGACATTCACTGACAGCTTTACATTACAAACGTTTCACAAACGTGACAAGCAATGTTTCATGTCCTTATGTCTTACAGTCACATTTATTGCAATGATCTAATCGCACAGACAAGATTTTTTTGTATAGTTTATCACTCTATGTGAGTATACTCACATGCAGATAAGGTTGGACATATTTATATTCAACTTAAAGTTGCACATATTTATATGACTTCATATTCGACTACAAGCTCACAGTGACATCTAAAACATCAAAAAATTATTTTCTATTATTAAAAAAATATACATATATATATATATAATTTATTTTAAATGAAATTGCATTTTCTTTAAATTTTAAATTAAATAAAAATAATTTTGATATATTTAAAAAAAAAAATGACTCACCACTGCCAGATTTGATGCGTTTGGAGTCTGGCGAATGTTCATTATGGACCCTGACTGAGACATTAGGCACGTAACAGTAGGCCAGACATGCTAGAGTATTGACGTTAGTCTGACATGTGTCACAACCTTTCTCCAACCTTTGCATGGCTGTTAGTGAAGTCGCACTAAAGCTAATAGATGAGGCTTAGCGGCAGACAACACACAGAAAGGATGATGATAATGAGACTGTCTTTCTGGCATTTGATCAATGAGCGTCGTGTTCAGTGGGAGGAATGGGCCAATAGCTCAAAGCTCGTGGGCAATCCAACCCGGTTCCACTAAGATGCGCACACCATGGAAACGGCTGTGTACTTTGATTACCTTTGCTCTGCGGCTCATTGCCGAAGCCATTTAGGGATCCATATTTGTGTTTTTACTCATTGGCCAAATGGGTGGGGAACATGTTTAAGTCGGTATGAAATTGCTCTTTGTTGTACTGTGGAAGCTTAAGCAGCCTTAAATAAGGAAAGTGAAATGGATGGTCCTGATCCAGATGAGGGGCAGCGAGAGGAAATAGCTTCGTGGCAGCGAGGTTGATCAGGACGCTCGAGAATCAAGTCTGGGTTCTCAGGGGGAGCTGAGGTGTGGGAAAACAATTTCAGCTCTAGAATGAGAAATTGGACTGATTTAGCAAATCCAGGAAATGGGGAGAAGGCTTAAGCTTGTTATGTAATTCCCCTTTAGACACAGCCATCTCAGACTGCTCCATGAGCACATTTCTCTGAGGGCAAGTAATGGAATAAATATCACCCAGAGAGAGAGCGTTCAGTTCTGGCCTTTCTGTCTCTCTCTGTGTAGATGCTGATCCGCAGGCGCCCCCTGCTGTACGTGGTAAGTCTCCTCATCCCGAGCATCTTCCTCATGGTGGTTGATGTCACCAGCTTCTATCTGCCTCCGAACAGTGGCACTCGCATCACTTTCAAGACCAGCATTCTCCTGGCCTACACTGTAATCAGAGTCAATCTGATGGATGAAATCCCTGCTACCGCTATTAAAACACCCCTCATTGGTATAGTACAGCTAGAGCTCTTCCTAATTACAATGTTCACTTATTAACAACACTCTTGATGGACAGCTGCCTCACCTTAATGACAATAATGTCTGCTCTTTTTACCACAGGGGCCTTCTATGCTGTCTGCATGGCGCTGCTGTTGCTGAGTTTGGCGATGTCCATTTTTGTAGTGAAGCTTTTGCATTACAGTGAGAAGGAAGTCAAGGAGATGTCCATGTCTGCTTGCTTACTAGACAAATACGGCTCGATGGATCAGAGCTTTATTGAGAGCGCTTTCACATCGATGAAGACACTGGATGATATGGAGCAGTCCGGAGGTAAAAGAAAAAATATTATCTATTTATACAATAGGTTTCTACTAGTGCTGTCAAATGATTAATTGCAATTTATCGCATCCAAAATAAAAAAATTTGTTCACATAATATATGTGTGTGCATGTAAATTTATCATGTATATATAAGCACATATATGTTATGTTTATATATTAAATATATTCATATATAATATAAAATATACAGCAAGTGTGTATGTATATATTTTCAAAATATATACTGTGTGTGTTTATATATATACATAATAAATAAACAGAGTATACATATATTATGTAAGCAAAAACTTAATTTGGATGCAATTAATCGTTTGACAACACGTTGAAATGAGTTAGGAACAATGTTTTTACAATGTGCATTCATTTGTTAATTTCTGCATATAATCATACATTTTGCAAACATATAATACAAACATTCATTAACATTGAGCAATCGTTTATTCATAAAATAGCATTAATCTAGATTAAAAAAATATTAAAATATGGCATCCAGACTTGAGGATCTTTCCCGATCCTGTTCCCATCTCTCTCCCACTTTGCTTCCTGTCATTTGTGATCTGTCCTGTCATAAGAAAAGGCAAAAATGCCAAGTATGAATGATATAATTATATATCATTATATCATTATATCATATAATTATATTATAATAATTATTACACAGCTTTCCGGAAAGATTCAGTCACTGGATTCTGCGGTCAATCCATTTACTTCAAGGGAGGCTTTTATTCATTACATCACTTGCTCACATATGGATGCATGCACTGCAGTGAATAGGTGCCGTCAGAAAGAGAGTCCAAACAACTGATTTGATGAACTCAGGACTCAAATGCTTAATTTGTCCAAATCTTTTCTGATGATGAACTAACTAATATACATCTTGGATTGCCTACTGTAAGCTCGAGTTTTAATTCATCAATTACTCATTGCTCATGTCGTTCCAAACTCATAATTAGTTAATCTTTGGAACACAAATTAAAAAATGAGATCCGAAAGATTTCTAACCATGAATAGACAGCCACGCAACTAACATAGCTAGTAAGGACATTGTTAAAATAGTCCATGTGACATCAGTGGTTAATCCTCAATTTTACGAAGCTACGAAATTGCTTTTTGTGCACAAAAATAACCACTTTATTCAACAGTTTCTTCTCTTTCATGTTTGTCTATGCCGATATTCACAAGAATACACTACAAATAATAATTGTGTTTTCTCTCTGATTCAGGCTATGAGTTTGATCTCTCTCCAGAGCCAGACCTGTTCTCCCTGACAGAAGTCACAAACAACGACTCTCCGCTGGAGAAGATCCTGCAGGAGGTGATGTCTCTCAGACTGTGCCTTCAGGAGGAGGACATTGGGGGCACTTCTCAGTCTTACTGGGTGGAACTGTGCCTAAAAGTGGACAAGCTCCTCTTCTGTGTGTACCTGCTACTTATGTTCATCTATGTCATGACTCTACTGCTGCTCTGGGGTGTCTGGAGCTCTGCCTGAAAGTCTGTGGAAGGTGGTAGGGAGAAAGAGGTGTAGAATGAGAAGAGAAGGACAAAACAGAAATAGAAGTGAAGGAGAAAGTTAAAAAGTCATTTCAGTTTTAAAGTATGATTAATTACTTTTGATACTATTGACATGAATTCAGATTTTCTTCTGTAAATTAAGTCTATGATATTAAATGAGCAGTTTACCTAACAAAATTCATATAGGTGGAGTCCTTAATTGTAAAACATGATTAAACAATGATAAAAATCATAATGACTAGCTGCGAGCGAGTTGGCTTCATGTTGTTTGTGATTATTTGCCAAAGAATAAAGAAAAACAAATTAATGAACAGATTTATGTTTGAATATTGTCTTTGTCTTTCATGCTTCTCTTCTTTTTACTAATAACACTCAAAGGTTTTGATAATAAGGGACTGTCTCACTGAAATAAACCCCTATTCATAAACATGGAGGTCACTTTTTATGTTTAATACCCCATACAGGTATGGCAATTGTATCTATTTTAATGGCATATGTTCAGGTAAAGATGCTGAGATTTTAACTTTCATTTTATATACAGTACGTTTACATTTCTCTACAACTTTATTTTTTTTATTTGTAAAGCAGGTACATGGAATTAACAATAAATGTTCTGAATAAATAAAACAGATAAAAATCATGCTATTGTAAAATAGTTTTAGTAGGTAATCAAAATCCCCTTTTAACTAAATTAACTGGTTTTATTACATTCACACATGGAAAATGATTTAATAAGTCGGAATCGAACATATGTTTACAAAAACAAATGTAATTTTAACGGCAAAATTATAAAGCATTCCTTAAAAAAAATACAAATAACATATAATGAGAATGAAGAACTTGTGTTTATATGCCCCTCCCTTTACTGTAACATTATCATATATCAATCTCAAGTTTCCTTACTGAAAAATAAACCGCAATCACCTTCACATCACTATCATTATAGTATATTTTCATTACATTGCTTCTCAGAGCTGCCAGTTCAGTCAGAAAAGAAAACACCTAATTCAATTCCTCATCAAAATTCTGATAATATTTTCCTGACGCAAATCTAATCACCTGCCTATTGCCGGGGCTAATTAAGTCTCATCATGGCTGGGTGAAGTATTAGATCGCAGTTTAATGTAGTAGTCTAAGTGCTCATGGAAACTGACTTGAACTTGGTGGTGAAATATGACCCATGAAATGTCAAAGGTAGCTGTAATTCATGCAGCGTCCGCTGTTGAGTTAGTTTGAGAGGGAAAAACACTAGTATTATCGGTTCAAAAAACATCTGACAATGTTTGCCTAGTTTATCCAGTTATATTTAAAATCTAAACCAAATAAACAACCCATTGCCTTCATGCTCCATTTTAACATGATAATTAGGCCTAGTAGAACATGCTGTTTACAAAATAATTGTGAATAAAGAGTTATTGCAGTACAATAGTATTCCATCTGTATCTAGCTTTTCAAGACTGCACAATGATTGTCATGCTTGTATAGTTCTCTCCGTTGTCTCTCTTGGGACAAGCTGAAGTGCTTTTGACCTGCCTAAGCTGTGGGATGATCATATAGAAGAGGGAGGGAGGGTGAACTAAGTGCTGTAATGACACGGTCCGAGCTTTTACTGAGAACTCAGAGATATCTAATGGAGCTCAGGGTGCATCACTGGAAGGAAGCAACCCTCAGGCTAGAAGCCTGCGAGAAGAAGCCAGAGCATCGCTTAACAGCTTAGCACGATGAAATGTTCAGCACTCTGGACAGCGCTCTGTGTTTGCATGTATGGGGCGGTGGTTACTTGCTCAGGTAACTTTTTTTATACTTCATTTTTGATTTAAGTTATAAGAACAACTTGCGTTTGGGCTTTCAAACGAACAGGCGCTGTGCAATCACATTAAACAACCTTAAGCCTCAAGGGCTGTGTCTCAAAACCTAGTGAGCTGCCAACTTTGACAGAACTTTTATTCATCATGTTTTTTGAGGTCTCGGGTTTTGAGACGCCATCAATTTAGCTATTAATCAATGAATATGCATTCGCGTCTATCTGACAGCTTAAACATATAATGCTGAAGCTGAATGAAGTGAAAGTGATAAGTGGCTATTCTTTTGTCTCGGTGTAGTGAAGAAGCTGGGCAATAACACTGGGCGTTTCGCCAATGCCACTCTGGTTCGTCTAAATGAGTTTTTAAGTGCTGGATATAAGAAAGGAGTTCGACCAGTGCGCGACTGGAGGCAGTCAACGACTGTGGCTATTGACCTAATGGTTTATGCGATTCTTAACGTGGTGGGTAGACGTCTCGAAAGTCTATTAAATATGTAAACTAAGTGTCTGTTGATTAAGAGTTTTTGCATTTATTGTATATATTTTTGCGCCACACAGGATGAGAAAAACCAGGTCCTGACAACATATGTGTGGTACAGACAGGTATGTTGGTGAAAAATACAAGATTAATGTATTATTAGATAACCGACATCATCAAAAGACTTTTTCAAGAGCCGGGTCTAGTGAATCAATAACGTGAAATGCAAACTGTGTAGGCCGTTTGACGAATGAATGACTCTTGTGAGCCGTTTTGTTAATGAATAATGAACGTACAGTACTCCTGTGTTGTTTTGTTGTTTTCTTGTAATGCAACCACTTGTAAGCATTTGATGAGCAGTTCATTTAGTGAATCTAAAACATAAAACGCTTCGTTTCCAGAACAAATGAATCATACGAGCCGGTTCTTTTTTGTGTATCAGTAGCTTACGGCAAACTATAGTTTGAATGGCAAACAAATGACTCTTTTCTTCTCATTCATGAAATATTAACGTAAATAGCAGACAGCGTTGTTTGATTTCCTAATGAATGACTCTCAAGAGCCAGTTTTAGTGAATCAATAACACCATGAGTGGTCGGAATCCTTAAAAGATTTGTTTATTACATGTCTAAATGAAACAAGAACTTTCTGTTGCTATTTACTTAATTAGGTCTATTAAGACTTAGTTTTTACAGTGTGCATTTTTTGTATTTGACATTTGTCTTACCTCAAAAGCAATGGATAGATGAGTTCCTTGTGTGGGATCCAGAAGAATTTGATGATGTTAAACAGATTTCCATTCCCACTGCCAACATCTGGGTTCCAGATATTCTTATCAATGAATTGTGAGTAGACTTGACATAATGAGATCATTGAGACATTAAATGGTAGAATTATTGAACCCTTTTGCATACTTGCTCTCTTCCTCTCTGTCCTCTGTAGTGTGGATGTAGGAAAGTCTCCTGAAATTCCTTACGTCTATGTAGGCCATACCGGGCTTGTTCGCAACTACAAACCTATCCAGGTAGTGACTGCCTGTTCCCTCAACATCTACAACTTTCCTTATGATGTCCAAAATTGTAGCCTGACTTTCCAGAGCTGGCTGCACACAAGTAAGTAACCGCAATTCACTGAGCTTCAGAAAGTAAATAGCGACAGAATGTACCTCCTACACACAGAATCCAGGGATTTTGAGAGACGTGATGTATCTTACATCATTTATGAAGCACGAAAGCTTAGTAGAATACAGACAAGCATTAAGTTTAAAAAACACATATCAGAAACAAGGATACCCTGGAATTTTAGCACTTAAGAAATGATTCGAAGACAACATTTTCCTAAAAGCAGAATGAACTGACCTTTAACCTTATCTCATCCCATAGCTAAAGACATCAACATCACACTAATGAGAACCCCCGAGGAAGTAATGGAAGACAAGAGAATGTTCATGAACCAGGGAGAATGGGAGCTGCTTCACGTCCTCTCCAGATACAACGAGTTCAGCATAGATAATGATGATTACTACGCCGAAATGAAGTTCCATGTGAGTAACGTAATAATGCCAAATTAAGCCATGGCACACATTAGCATTTGAAAATGAAAAATGTCAGGGATACAAATAAAAGCTTTTTGTAGTCAGGACAGACAGAAGTCTCACTGACTGTATTAAACGTAATTGCATTAGTTTTGTATTATTATTGAGTGTTGTGTAGCAGTGAGGCATGACCTCAACAGTTCAACCAATTAAAATTGAGCTATAGATCAATATGTATTAGTGGAGCAATCTTACATCAACGTTTGCAGTTACAGAAGAAAAGGTGTTCCAACATTTCTGCATACATGATCAAATGTGACATAAAAAAATCTTTATTAGTTATAAAAGACTTCTATTTTAAAAAAAGGTAAGCTTTCTGTTCATCGGTTTCCACATAAATAGTAACACAAACTTTTGAATAGTAGTGCTTCAAATCGGTACCCAAGTGAAATATAAACAAAGTGAGAAAGATCAACCTTATTTCAGCAATGAAAGACATCTCTTTCTTTTATCGTCAGGTTGTGATCCGACGCAGACCTCTGTTCTACACAGTGAACCTCCTGCTGCCCAGTGTTTTTCTGATGGTGATGGACATCGTTGGATTCTACTTGCCACCAGACAGCGGAGAGAGAGTATCCTTCAAGATCACCCTGCTCTTGGGCTATTCTGTCTTTCTCATCATCGTCTCTGACACTCTGCCAGCGACTGCCATAGGGACCCCTCTCATTGGTAATGAGGTCTTTCTGATTCACAGAACATGACCTGACGCATTTCAAAAAGTCTCTCAATCATTCTTTATTTCCCGATTCCTTAAGATTCTCACTGCGTGTGAGAGGTGACGTGTAATTTAGCCTACTGCATCAAGACGTTATTAAATATCCTTAGATTAAAAGGTTTATGTTATTTCTGATTCAGTAGTTTCCTCTCATCCGGCCGCACTTATGATGCTCCTGCGCTGTCGGAAGGCAAAAAACAAGACATTTCTTGAGTATTTCAACAGAAGTCAATCCACATGTCCATTGATTTTCTATATGGAACCGCAGCTGTGAGGAAGCTTGTGCGGAAATACACTGTTTAATTTGAGAGATAAGGAGAACAGCCTAGATCACTTAAAGAGGTTTCAAGTTCGCTCGCAATTGCAAAAACTAATGCGTTCAAACACACTAAAGACTACAGAGGGCTTGCATTTTCACGGTATTGAGAGAAATAAATCTTCAATAAGATCTCAACAAAACAAGTAGATATAGAATATCAGTAATGCGTGCGATATAATTATGTTAAAGCAATTACAGTAGAAATCTGGGATTCAAAATCTGATTCAAACCTGGAAATAAATGCTTTGGGATTTTGAAAAATGTACAACATAGAAACATTATGAACAAGGCAATGAATGTAAAATATTTTAAAATTGTTATAAAACTATTGTTTTGTCACTAATTAAGTAAACATTGATTGCTTATTTAATTAACCTACCCAACTACACCCCCGATCACCCCCTGTTCCAGTTACTCTTATACACACTGCTGTTACAAAATGTAGCTATGTAGTTCCTGTTACATGACTACTTAGTGAAGTGAAAAAAGTGTTGTTACCAATGTCCTGTTACACATTTGTACTTACACACACCATTCTGAGGGGTGTTACGTGTGTGTAGTTACAGAAATATTACAGCTGTAGATACTATGTAGCAATGTGTACTTACACTGTGTACATACTACATACACATATAGTTACTATGGAAGTACAAAGGTATTAGGGACACTTAATATAAAGTGGGATTTGTTTTAACCATATTTTAAATATTACCGTTTTGGCTATTTATGTTTGAATAAGAGTCAGGAAGTCTTGATATATGAGAGATATCTTCAAACACTTGTCTTCTGTCCAGGAACAGTAAGTTTTGCTCAGAAAGAGCTCAAATAAGAGCAAACACTTAATGTATGTCTATATTATATCTGTGTGTTCGAGTGCAGGTGTGTACTTTGTGGTATGCATGGCGCTGCTGGTCATCAGCCTGACCGAGTCAGTTTTGATCGTGCGGTTGGTGCACAAACAGGATCTGCAGTCTCGTGTGCCCCAGTGGGTCAAACACCTGGTGCTGGAGAAAGCCACGGTGCTTCTCTGCATTCGCAACAAGAAGGTCTGCTCCATCCTCTCGCAGGGATCTGACCTGCCGCTCTACAAAGAAAACAACATGAACACAGGTAACTGACCCTTCTCTAAGTCTCGCCTTAAACAATACCCACCAATCCTACCTTAGCAACTGTTGCCATCCCCTGCATCAGTAAAGTGTGACATAGCAACAGTACCAAAATAGGTGGAGCTTAGCAAATGTGCTCTAGTCAGTGAATACATGCTCTGAAATGAACCTTTGATTCTTTTAAGCGGTCCACTGCAACCATCACAGCTGCGAGGGATCCAGAGACTCCGGGAGGAACCTGGGTTTGGGGCTGTCCACGCGAGACAGCGGGTCTCCCGTCATGGACGGCATCCTGCGTGAGATCAGCACCATCCGCCAGTTCCTGGAGAAGAAGGATGAGAGCAGGGAGATTGCTAAGGAATGGCTGCAGGTGGGGTACGTGCTGGACGTCCTGCTCTTCCGCGTCTACCTGCTCACCGTGTTGGCCTACAGCATCACTTTAGGCACGCTGTGGTCGGTCTGGCAGAATGACTGACCCGTATGTGGCGCCAATTCTGTCTCACTGCTTAATGTAAATGCAGTGTTTGACGTAGTTTAAGTGCTGGTAATGTGATTGTTATCTCACAAGAGAATAACTTGAGCACCATAGAGGAGTAATGTGCTTTCAAATCAAGAGTTATTACTTGTAGACTGCTGTTCTTGCCAGACGAAAACTCAACCGTCTCTGAAAAGCATACAACATACATGCATGACTGTTATAATATCGCAGTCTTCTCAACAGTGCGACTACAAGTTTACAACAGTTAAATATGAATATTGTTTATAATTCACATTTTAGACAGATATTTTGGTTTTTTTTTTTCTTGCATTTGATTGATCATAAACTACCGTTCAGAGGTCATTTGGCTCATATTTTTTAAAAATGAATACCTTTATTCAGCGAGGACATATTAAAGTCAAACCAATCTGTATATAAAAATGATTTCTGATGGATTATGAAGACTGGAGTAACTGATGAAAATACAGCTTGGCCACTAAAATACATTCTTAAATATATTAAAATGGAAAAGAGTCTAAACCTGTACTATTGTTCATGTATCTGGAGAGTAGGAGATTTTCACAAGCATAAAAAACATACTGAAGTGTATTTTGTACATACTGGTAGTGTATTTCTTCAATAAGTTTATGTTGGAATCATATCACTGTAGTTTTGTGCAGTCGTCTTTCATCTTTAGGTATCAATTAGGGTTCCTTCATTCCATTTCACTTCTGTTATCCTGATAAAATCTGTAAAATTGCATCTTGTAAAGTCTCTATGTTTATATATATATATATCTTAAGAAAATGTTGGACCGTGTCTATATTGTGTTCCCTCTTTTCCAGCCCAAGGGTGGTTGAGTATTAGTTATTGCCTGTGACACTAAATGTACTAATTGTACAGATTTTCACCTCACTGGGAATGCACTCAGCAGGCCTGGGGTGATTGGATAAATGCCATCGACACCCTACATAATTAAAGAAAAAAAAATCTGTTAGACAGTAAATGGGAGCATTGATCCCAATACAATCAATTCAGCTACATCTCTCCATCCCGCCAGCACACCACAGTCCTGAATTAGGTATAAAACTTCATGTTTTGCAAGGAACAAGAGTTAGCGAACGCCACTCTTTTGGTAAATGAAATAAATATGATCATAATTACCATTTTAACACCACAAGCATGTTTGCGCTCAACTTTGACCAGCAGAGGGCTTCTAAGGCCATGTAATGTATTTAAGGCACTGCTGATGTTAGGGACATCATAACATACTTCTGAGTTTCACTGGTATCTGTAATATTAAATACAGTCTGCATTTGGAGCGCGCACAATAGGATTCCAGTGCCAGAGGAATTTCATTATCAACCAAGAACGGAATGTTTGGCAGGCTGAAGTTGGCAGTGTAATTCCTGAAAGCCATACAGTCATAACAAATAGCTTCAAGTGGCATTTGTAGGCTGTTACTTGTTTTGCAAATTCATCTGCTGGAGGTCGTCCACCGGCTGTGACTGGACCCGCTCGCTCCCGCAGGCACGACTTAGCTGGGAACACAATCGAAGGGATTTGAGAAGACCACAGCCACCATTCGGACCTTCGCTGTCTAAACTTCCCTTGTCCATTAGATCATATCTGGGTCAAAGAGCAACCAAAGATGGGACCCCTGTTCGCCGCACAAAAGCTATTCACGCAGAGGTCGTCACGTGACCTTAGCCGAAAACGGGTGGTCTTGGGTGCCAGCAGCATCAGCAACGCTCTAATGATTCTTAACTTCCTAAGGCCTTGCAAAGCAAATATACAATCTGAACCCTGCTGTCTTTCTCAGACGATCATTAAAAAAATCAGTTTCATCTTAAGAGATAGAACTAATTAAAAGACTCATTAGCACAGCACACTGAGGTAGCATTGTGTGCTTTATACGAGGCACATTATTTCCAGAGATTGTTAGAAGGTGAAAAGGGATAACAGCGTTTCAATAGCCACTGTAAAGGTGCAGTCACATTTACCGTTTTACCGGGCGAATTGCTTATTTGCTTTTGTTTGAAATCTACTTGTAGGGTGTGCTTTAAATTATTTTACAGGCCTTATGTAGCCCCGCCCCATCACACGAATTCCTGAATGAACTGCCTGACATTGTTGAACGTTACAATTGAACGTTACAATGCACATGATTACTGCACAATTGTTTCTTAACGTTTATACAGTGGCCCTGTTTTTGCCTGTGAGATTTCGATAATGTGACAATAATTGACCTTTTTTGTTAGCGAAATTTTGCTGCAGTTTTGGGAATTTGTGCAGAGAAAACCAAACCAACCCAGATAGCACATCTGTCTGAAAGACGTCTGTTAAAGGTCGCTTGATTTGGAAAGCATCTGCTGTGTACAAACATCTGACAGACGTCTTTGAGGTGTCATAAACGTATACTTGACATCTGATAGGAACCGTCCTTTAGACGTATTACAAATGAGCAAACAGATGTAAATGCAGATGTCTTTGTGATGTGTGTGTGCGATCAAAGAACCAACAATTAAAAAATTATGTCTACTGCTGAAAAAAATGAAAGTAGCTGGTCGTTCCAGCTGATCAGCTTAACAAGTTAAGACCAGGCTGGTTGACCAGCTAAAACCAGCTAACCACCCTAGACGGGAGATGTAAAAGTGTAGTATTATTTTGTATACATATCCTTGTAATATAACATCTGTGTTGTATTCGTATTATACTTGGAATCAGTACATTAATAAAACGTTCATTCTTTGTGATCACACAATGTGTTCCTTTTAAATTCTGTCAGACAATTGTTGAATGTGAACAAAAATTGCGGCGCTCACACAAGATGGCAGCAGTTAGGCTGAGCTTTTGCTGTGCGCGTAGCCTAACACTGGCAGATGTTTACAATAATTCAACAGGATCATAACTCAAACACACACACAGAGCGTTAGACAGATACAATACCAGAGGGAGCATTAGCATAGCAGCGAATTGCCATTATTTGCTCAGATGGTTCCTGGTATTAACACAGAGCTCTATGTAATGAACACAGGCAGACTCTCTAAAGCACTGAGGTTTGTATTCTCAGCTTGTCTCCCCCCAGAATAAAAGAGAAGCAGAGACTGCTTTTGTTTCAGTCTATTTCCCTCCGAATAGTAATGAGAGTAGGCAGTGAAGGCACAGAACCTGTTCTCTTCACTACCTGTGTGACTCCACTTTACTATCTTGAGGATTTATTGGCTAATGTATCTGCAACAAGTTCAGTCTCGTTGTCTTGTTTTGTCCTCCTACTCTCTTAAATTGTATATTAAACTTGGAACGATATCTTAGCGGTGTGTGGTGCTAACCATACTCTATTCACAATGCATTGGCCATTAAATTTGATTATTAGGCTTTGCTACTCATTTATTTTAATAAAGATAAATTTGAATCAGGCTAACTGGTAATGTTTAATGAAACTCTCTGGTTTGACAGACTCTAGGCTGCCTATAATAAACAACCGCACTTAAATAACAGCAAATCACTTCTGTAACCTCTGATATAGTCTAAGATTAATTTAAAAATGCATTTTATAGTGAAAATTCATATTATTTACTCCCTCATCTTGCTACAAACCTATACCAATATTCACACTTCTTTCTTCAGCGCAGGAGTGTATGGTGATCAGGAGATTGCAAACTTCAAAAATATTTTTTTTAGTGCTGTGAAATGATGAATCATGAGAAATCACATCCAAAATACATTTTTGTTTACATTATGTTTGTACTGTGTGTGTGTATATATGTATATGTATATATGAATGTATGAATATATGTAATGTATAAACATTTATATATATTTATATTATTTTATATTATATACATTTTTTTTTATTAAACATATACATGTACATGCATGTGTTTGTATTTATATATATATATATATATATATATATATACATACATAATAAATATATACAGTAAACGCACATTATGCAAAATCACGATTAATCAATTTTACTATAGTGGTCACTATTCACTTCTGATTTTATAGAAAAGAGCAGCTTGAACATTCTGCGTAACATCTCCTTTTGTGATTCACGCAGGAAAGTCCATTATATGGGTTTGGAACTACATGAGGGCGAATAAATGACAAAATATTTGTTGTATAAAAAAGGATAATTAACTCCTGTGAGTTGAACACATGAAAAAGCCAGACAAACTTAAGTCCATTTTTTATTTTTTTTCTAACTGCAGATTTAAGGAATACAACTGAACATTGTTATTTGGAGACTCATAAATTAAAAAAAAAAAAGATACAAAAAAAAAAACCACTACAAAACCATCTACTGTTAGTAGGATGTAAAAAATATCTTTCACTATTAAAGGCACAAAATTTACTTAGTGACAACACTGAGAAGAAAACCTGCAGCATTCGATCTCTTTAAATTCTTTATTTTTTTCACACTCCATCAGAGAACACTGAAATGTTACAAAGAGATGTGTCTGATCCTACACCGAAAGAAAGACTACATCAGGAAACTGATGCCAATATCTGTAGCAACATCCAGAAAGTAGTGCTACAAAAAATAGCATGTTGCTGGAAAAGACAAAGGACCGTTGCAAAGCTCTAATTCAACTTAAAATGTGTACAATTGACAACAAAATGAAAAAAAAAAAAAAAAAGAATAAAAAAAAATTGGGCACCTTCTAAGATTAGGCTAAGATTAGGTGCTGAGGTAGACGTAACTATAACAATTCAAATAATAATAATAGAACAAACAAAAAATAAAAACCCCAGAAACAAAACACTATATTCTTAAAGAGCAACAGGACTGGCACTTGTGCTGTCACAAGGGAGGAAAAAAATACAGACAAGCCAGAGAAGAAGAGAGGGATACAGTAGAGAGAGAGAGAGAGGGGCAAGAGAGAAACTGTTTGTTACATAAAAAGCTTTGTTATGCTTGGTCCGACAGGGCAATTGGTCCTCAGTGCTAATATAAAAAAAAAAGACAACGTCTTGGTGCTTTGTTACTCAAACAGTTTAGTTTTGACCTCAATGGCACATGCATGGCAACACAGCATGAAATGGCTACTCTTTCTAGAACACCACACTGGAACACAGTGAGCCAACTCCAGGGATGCAATGATGACATAAGTACTTTAAACAACAAAGAAACATGTCTAGCAGGGGCAGTACAAATGCCGAATGTTAAAGGGACGTTGTTGAAACGTTTAATCAGCAAACCTGTTGCTGAGGCAAAAAAAAAAAAAAAGAATAAGGGAAAAGAAAGCAAGTTTGATTCTCAAACATTAATTTTTTTTTCTCCCTCAAAGCAGAATATTCATTGTGAAAAACACTTGTATTCTGATGCAAGGAATGTTTGGCTCGTCTTTTTCGAACTGTGTATAAAACACTACAATACTGATCGGTCGCCAGTGGAACCACTGAAAATAGACCAAATGATCATCACATAACAAAAAAATCGATCCGAGATCATCATGGCACCCCTGGAGCCCTGAAGACACCAATAATTTTCTTGAAAATACAGAAACTAAGCAGATATATGTGGACAATTTGTTGAACAATTTCATTTAGGCACAAAGATATTACAGAAACATCAGAAGAACATTGAGGGAAGAACTATATCAATGCCAATATTTTTTAATCACGGTGAGAGAAAAGTGGCATAGAATATGACTTTCAGATTAGTGCATTCGACACTAAACGTGCTCTCACACACACACACACACACTCGCATTCGTTCTCAAACACACACACACACACACTATGTGAAAACACTCAAAGCAAAGTACAAAATCAAAAAGGTACACTGACATGTGACTTAATATCTCGTATTGTTGCCACATATTGCAAAACTCTGTTTTACCCATTTAACATCAGTCGACATTATCCATTTACAGAACAAAATATATATTTCTGCCTTTTTTTTTTTTTCATGGAGCTACTAGTTTTTAAATTCTCACAGGGGGCAAGTATGCCCAAACTCACAGTGTTTTCCAGAAAACAACGGCAAGACACACGACAATTACGTTTCCTTTGACGCGTCTTCCCATCCCTTCTTTTTTAGTCACTTCAAGTAAAAAAACAAAACGTTGGCAACATTGATTGTTTTGTTTGAGATATCGTGTGCAATGGAATTGATCATTGGCATCACATCTTTTTTTTTTTTGTTTTGTTTGTTTGTTATTTTCACAAAGGAGAATGTGGCTGATTTAGTCCTTCACCTGCAATGTATTGACATCCAGAAAGCAACATTTACCACTATAGGATCACGCACTGTCCAACATTACCGAAGAGGAGCAAGGCAAACGATTCAAACAAGAGAATAATGATATAAAAAAAGAACTACAAAGTTTTGCCCCGCTGCAACCTCAACAAATGGAAAAAAGGGACTGACACTTAATACAAAAATATCACAATTTTATATATCAAATGGCCTCTGTTGGCTCTTGCTCAGGACTACACTCATACAAAGAAACATGTCAACTGACAGGATTTTTTTTTTTTTTCTTCTTCCTTTCGTCTTTGATTACCACTTGCAGTCCCAATTGTCCAACGCACAATGCACTGCTGCATATGACCTGTTCTTGGCGGCTCACGCTCTGTGAACCATCTTTTTTCACATTACAAAACTACAATTCTATTCACATATTTTCAAGTTTAACGTTTTGTTTTGTTTTTTTTCAGACTTTAAAATACTACACTTCACTTGTTCCATATGCACCTCCCAGATCAACCCCGACCCCGAACGTAAGGCTTCAGAAATCTCTTTTCTGCTCTTAAGGTAACATTTACAGGGGTGGTGGTGGTGGTGGTGGTGGTGGGGAGGGAGGACTGATAGCGAAAGTTCTGATTATTTTTTTCAACCCACTTTTTCCTATAAGCTAATCTTACCCTTTCATATTCGTCGCTTCCGAACCACTTGAAAGCGTGAGATGAAGTTGCAGTAACGCACAACAACGTGCAACAAAAAAAAGAAACAAAACTTAGAGGTAGCTTACAAAAAAACAACAAAAAAAAAACGACCGAACCCACAAGCTCTTCAACAAGCAGGGTTAGTAAAACCAAATGAACGAACAAAACAAAAACATAATACCAAGTTTGGTAAGATTAATGCAAAGAAAACCTAAACGAACAGACAAATAATCTCTCTTCACCATGGCACTTAATTTCTTAAGCACTTAAAAGCACACGCCGCTCCTGCTAGCAAAGCAAACAATCAAATATACAAAGAAACGAAGGAAAAATTAAAAACACTAGCACATGAGGTCACAAAAAAACGAGGTAATTCAAGTACGATGTGCTGAAGTAAATCAAGGTATAATAAGAAACACAAACAAAGCGAAAGGAACCAAACCAAAAGAGTTGATCTGCTCTGTTCATTCATCAATCCCAGCATTCCCGGCTGGACAGGCCAAGCCTCGTGACCACCTACGAACACACGGATATGTGCGGACGAGCCCTGTACGTCACAGTGCTGCTCAGTCTGCAAGCCACTGACAAAAGCAGCTTTAGTCATCATTTTGGTCTCTATAACAACAGCATAAACAGTTGATTAGATGTCTAGTGTGTAATGGATGTTCTGCATGTATTGCCAAGTTACTCATTTCGAACGGTTACGCGACTCGATAAGCAAAGGAGGAGAGCTAACGTGAACATGTACAGCGCGTGCATGTTATTCTGCTTAAAATAAACTCGAAATGTGGCGCTTGAGAAGTCAACATCAAACAAAAACTGTCGTCGTGAAGTCAGCTTGTAATACGCGCGACGCCGAGAGGAAAAAAAAAAAAAAAAATGGTGAAATGACATTGATGAGCAGAGTACTGAGAGCTTAGCTGATTTGTACACTGGTTAAACCAATAAGCCCTTAATGAATGTGAATCATATGGGAGGGATCTACACGCTGACTGTCAGCTGGGCATCGTGAACATGTTTTGCAGGAAGCTTATGTCCCACTCTGCAGTAATGACCCTGATGAACATGACGGTTCATATTTGCTGTGGAGTACCTGACTGGCACGTTACCGGTAAGTGCTTCCTGCACCGAACGATCAGTCAGAGATAAACACTGTCTGGTTCACACTACTATTTTTGTACCAGAAGAGGGCATCCTTATGAAGAGGAGGAATCGCTGTTGAAGTGTGTGTCGTTTGACTGATAAGACATATTTATCGTTTGGGACGTAAGCTGACATGTAGAGAGTGGACTTCCCATATGATCCGTGCTGCGAAGGGATATACGGCTATAACATGATGCTTTTTTTTTTTTTTGTAAATGTTTTGCGATACTGATGGGGTAAGATTTCTGCCTTTTTAGTTCCTGTCCGCCTCGCCCAGCCCCTCCGACAAATCCGTCCATTTCCTGACTGTGTTTCCAGGCGCTTTAACCCCTCGCCCTCCCGCTCCCCTCCCTCCCCGCCGTCTCCCTCTTTCAGACGTAGCAGAGGTACAGGTAAGTCTTCTCTATCCTCCAGTCCGGGGGGATGTCTTCGGGCTTGTGGCCCTTCATGTGCTTCTGCATGGCGGAGAGGCTGGGGCAGTATTCCAGGCAGATGGTGCACTGGTACGGTGAGGCTCCGTTGTGGGTGCGCAGGTGTTTGATCATGGCCGAGTAGTCCCTGGAGCGCTGGTGGCAGAGCTTGCACTCAAACGGCTTCTCACCTACGTGGAGAACAGGAAATGTCAAGATTTTGCATGACATGTCAAGAGATTTTGTAAGCTTATATCCGAGAACAGACAGCAATACTCATCTCAACGGAAAGCAGGAATATGATTAAATGAATGACACTACTAGTAATTCTGTACGGAACATGGTTTTGATGCATAATACATAGATACTCCATTGTTTTTTTTTTTATATATATAGTAATATAATATACATTTAAGAAAATTAGTTTATATTTTAAATATATTTATATAATATATATATATATATATATATGAGTATAACTATGTAAATATTTTCAAAATATAAGCTGTGTTTTTATAGGTACATAATAAATATACACAGTGCACATGCATATATTATGTAAACAATATATACAACATACATACACAATAATACATTCATTAAATCAAATATAAACATTTATTGATGAATAAAAAAATAAAAAAATAAATAAAATAAAATAAAATAATGAAACACGTACACAGTTCCCACAAAAATACGAAGCTTTTTACTATATTGATAATAATAATAAAAAGTAATGACTGCTGTTTTTTAACTGCTGTTAATCTAAATATTATATACTACACACACACACACAAAAACACATTTTTGCTTATATATTTTTCCTTTTTGAATCATTGGACAGCATGAGCATTTATTGGTAAGGGTACGAGGATTGTTAAATGTGATCTATATTAAAAAAATAATTAAAATAGTAAAACCAAAATATTTAATTATTTTTACATTTCCTTTTTTTGTCTCATAACAGACAAGTGTACAAAAACTTAGCAGCACAGAGTATCTGAAAAACAATCATGTGGAACAGCAGTGAATGTTGCATTTGACAAACTAGCTACGGTTAAACAACAAATTTGTTTCTTAGCTCAGAATGTTGACAGAAACCTCTTAAAGAGACAGTAACGCAAAGCGCAGCACATTTGTTCTGACGGTAAAAATAAGTCATTTAAACGTCGACCTTTAAAAATGTCACTAGGGAAAGAATTGATAAGTTGAAGATTGAAGAACGCTCGTGTTGGGTAAAGGCATCCTGGGAATGCAAAGTCTGCGTTGTTTGCTCAGGTCTTCTGTTTGTTTAACGGAGGGATTGAAGAACCTTGACCTCGGCGGTTCGAGCAATGTCATGTCCGTCTGCATTTGCGTATACAAAGGCTCTAATGAGACGGTCATTAAACCGTCGGGACTCCAGTGAAACATGCACGTGTGGTCAGTGTACTTTAACTGCACTGTAAACAGGGCAGCCTCAGATAACCAGGCAATAATGAATTGCAAATGGAGCCCAGTTATTGATTGGCCATCGACAGGAGCAGGGCTGCCAATGTCGATGCTTCATCAAGCGGCTCCCCTTTTTGCATGCGGTGGCCTTTGACTGTGAGCTTGTCGTTGTTCTTGTTATCTTGGGCGCTCTGTGCTCGCCGCCGAGGCTTTACCCCATCCCCACGCCACCCAAAGATGCCAATTATTCGACAGGCTTACTTAATAGTTTGGCTTAACGGCATGGCTTTTTGAGAGGAGGGGAAGATCTGGTGTCCGTCGGTGCGTCCGAGAGACCCGTTTTCTACAGTTCCGCACTAATCCCCTTGTCAAAGAGCGAGCTGACAGCACTGGAAATGGCCTGCCCTTTGGTGTGGGCTTTACAGAGCGCCAAGACGTAGGAATCAATCAGATATCACCTTAACAAGAGGAAAGGGGCTCTTTACACAGGTCTGAAGCCAAACAGAGGCACGGCCTGTGCTGGCATCAGCCTCAGCTGTGATCTAAAGATCTGATATGATGCTCGCCTGCTGACAAGGATAACAGAAAGCTGCTACACGCGACCGTGAGCGCTTAACGTGATTTAAGTAGGGCATGTTACTGGATCAAAATCCTCAGTGGTGCTGAAAAAGTAGTGCAATAAACCAAGGAGGACTATAATACCCAAAGAAAGCTTTTCCAGTCACCTTGGTTGCATAAACAGGAAGAGGTGTACAGTACCTGTGTGGACACGGTAGTGGGTTTCTAGCTGGTGCTTGAGGCTGAACTTCTTGCCGCAACCGTTACATTCATAGGGTTTCTCTCCGGTGTGGATGCGCTTGTGTCCCTTCAGCGTGCTCTCGTCTCGGAAGCAGCTGCCGCAGAACTCGCACTCAAATGGATGGTCACCTGCTGGACAGAAGTCCGGTCAGTAAATGTAGTATATGAAAGTTAGTGTCAATCAAAACATTCATAAACACTGTAAGAGCTGTGAATGAACGGACTTACACCAGATAGACATTATAAAGCCTATAAATCACCTTACATTATCACTAAATTACACTTAAAGGAAGAGTTCGCCCCAAAAATTATAATTCTTAAGTCGTAATTTTGGATTTTTGCACACAAATGTATTCTTGTTGCTTCATAAAATTATGGCTGAACCACTGGTTGAATCACACGGACTATTTTAATTATGTCCTTACTATGTTTCTGGGCCTCGAATGCTGTAGTTGCTGTCTATGCGGAGCCAGAAAGCTCTCAGATTACATCACAAAAGTGACTTCATACACTGTTTTACACTTATACACACTGGAAATGTGTATAGAATCTTCCATTGATTCATATGCACAGAAACAGCAAAAAATAATTAAATGAAAAGTTTTTAAAGGGTATTGCTGCAAAACAAAATGTGAAAAAAACCCCAAAAAACAATGAATTTTAATTTCCATAAACAGAACACAGAAAGGTTGTAAAATGAAAAGATTTTGAAAAATGTTAGAAAACAAAGGTAGTAGGAGAAAAATACATAAGGAAAGAAAAAAAGTATTTCTTTCTCTCAGAAAGCATTGAAAAGCTGGCCTATAATATTTATTTGAAATCAAGCCATAATAAGCTCTCAGTACAATATCATCAGTTGTCTGTTATAGGTCATTGTCATCTATATCTTCCTGTCGTCTTGCACTGTAATGGATATTCAGAGGTCAGTAATCAGTGATATTATGATATGCGGGGGTGTTTCTTTTTCTGCTCTCTGCTCTAATTGCGTTTTTGTGTCTCACTATCAGCTAACCGTATATCACTCTCTCTCCGTACAGATGCACGACTCCGCCAGGCGTGTAATGTTCCCCATATTTAATGCATTTCACTTCTGCGCGGAGGGTTTAAGTCATCGTCTATGACCTACGCGTTTCATTATCTGGCTGTCCGAGTGGCACCGTGCCTGGGAATAAATTGCATTTCTCGTTATGTACTGTCATGCTCAGAATCTCGCCGCCTCCCGTTACCAGACAATGTCAATTTCCTCAGGCACGTTTTGTGGCGAGACGCAGCTAAACGCCTCACATTTACACGGCTGCTCGGGCTCCACCGTCTTCGCTTCACCAGTAATGGGAAAGAGAAAAAAAAAAAGAAAAGCAGGAGTTGACACAAGACAGAAAAAAAAACCCCCATACATTTCAGAAATCAATAAAAGTGACAGTATTTATTTGTGTGCATGAAGTTATCAGTCGCTGTAAGAAATTTGGCGCTTCGAAATGCCTCCTCCGCAGAAGAGATCACAATCCATCACGCTCCCTGACTGCTCTCCGGCACGCGACGAGAATAGCAATCGTGCCAAATTCACCTGACTTTAATTGCGCCTAAGCTGGCGCGTCAATCGAAGACATCTGCGTTAGCCTCCAGAAATCTGGCCACCAGTTAAATCCGCAGGCTTGCTTCTACCCTCAGTAAAAGCATCTTTAATCTTTATTTGACAAAATAATTTGTGACAGCTCTCTCCTGACACCACAAGGCACAAATTCATATCGTAATCCTCGGCTGGTGTTTTTTTAGGCTACCTGTTATGTAAATGCAGCGTGTCGCTGCTATAAACAGAAGGCAATTTGCTTATCAAATTCTGTTTGACGGCTTTGCTTTGTTTGGAATACATTAAGCTTTAAGGCAGTAAAGATACAAGGTGATAGATCAAGATGCTGTCACCGACTGTGTGTTCCTTGGTTCCTTTCTGTGTCTGTCTGGTGGCTGCGAGGCACAAAGAGGGCGGAAAAGACATTTGGGAAGCTTGGGGGCTGCCACCTGCGTCCCCCGTGCCTCAGGGGACCGCTGTGGTGGCGTACCTGGCTGAGGTCTGCGGGCACCGCCTGGCGCCTGGCAGGGCCGAGGCTTACGTTAAGGCAGGGGCCGAGTTCATTATGCGCTAAGCAGCGTAAATCAAGGATCCATCACTGCCAGGGTCTCGACTGGGCTGCACTATCAAACACAGCTGCGAACACAAAACACCCGCCGCAGATGGAAAATGGGCTCCGAATAAAACACAAGCACAGAACAACAACGGAATATTAACGAGGCACGGCCGGCAGCGTATGGAACGGAGGGGGGAGCGAGGGGGCTGCCATGATTATCAGCCCTAATGGATGCCAGCTTTCGCTCACACTGCGTGCGCCTGGAAAAGTACACGAGCAAGTACATTCAAGAACAGAAATTCCTCTCTAAAATCAGCAGAAACGCGTGTAATCATTCGCTGAAATCCTGTCAGAATTGGTTCTGCATCAGCATTTAGGCTGAGGTATGACTGAAATCAAATTTAAGCTTGGGCTTGAATTACAGAGTAATGACTGTGTGGGCCCATAATCACTCACTTAACTTATTTTTGAGTGGGCACCACACGCGTGGAGCAAAAAGGGATATGTTAAGCTATTGCTTCAGCGTTTTCCAGAGAAGTGATTTAGGACGACGTACTGCAAAGAATACCTAAAAATGCTTTGATTTCGCTACACTATACACTACAACTATACAAATGAATTTATTTGACTTGACATTTGCAACTGATATTAGATAATATTTTACAGTTTCATGCGTTTAAT
>JAUMHI010000025.1:1437454-1466688 GCA_032359435.1 Enteromius unitaeniatus
ATTGCTTCAGCGTTTTCCAGAGAAGTGATTTAGGACGACGTACTGCAAAGAATACCTAAAAATGCTTTGATTTCGCTTAACTATACAAATGAATTTATTTGACTTGACATTTGCAACTGATATTAGATAATATTTTACAGTTTCATGCGTTTAATGCACTAAAGAAGTAAAACTAAATGTGCAAACTATACAAATATAAATGACTCATGCTCACTAAGACTGCATGAATTTGATCAAAAATATAGTCAAAAGGGGCTATTATGAAATATAATGTTCTATTTTATTATTATTATTATTATTAATATTATTATACGCTGGTTTGGTGATTAATAAAACACTACCAACTTATTCTATTATAATTTACATCTTTGGTATATACCATGGTGTATGGAAGAGCATTTGTTTGTCAAAATCTTCTGTAACATAATATTTGTGTTTACAGTTATTTTTGGTTAGTTTAATGCTTCCTTTAATTAAAAAAAAAGAAGATAAAATATGTACTGATTCCAACAGTTCTGAACTGTAATTCATGTGGAAATGATTAAAAACATACGATTTTTTAAAAAATTTTAAACCAATAAATGGTGGAACGACAATATTAAAAAAATTATATATATATGTGTGTGTGTGTTTGCGTGCATGTCATATAGTATATAAATACACTTAACATGTGTTATTTATTTTTGTTGCCACTGGCCAGCAAAAAAGTCCTAATGGATAAAGACTTGTTCAATAAACGTTTGTGAAAGTATGTTTTGCTCATGGTTAATAATTCATAACCATTATAGACTTGATTATAAAAAAAACAACAAAAAAAACATGTTAAACATTAATCTGGATTAGATTTACAAATAAATTAGCTGAAGTATTTGAGAAAGTCTATGACTGAAGGACAACAAGGCTTTACAGCAAACATTCAAGATGCAAGACGTAGTGATTGTTTTAAAGTAAATCAATATAACAATGGCGACAATTATATTAACGTAAACGAATTCAAGGAAGATATTTCTGGTGTGGTGTTGATAAAAGGGCACTCACTTGACAGGGTTGTGGGAGTACATAAGATAAAAAAGGTTGGGAAACACTGCTCTGGAGGAACATCTGAGTGCTTATCATTTCAGCGACTCAGTTTCCAGCGTTAAAAAATACACTGTGAATGAGATTAAGAAGATCAAAGGAGAATTAAACGCGAGCAGCGAGTCTTTTTTTTTGTCCTATTTAAGAAAAAATTTAGAGACTTATTTTCGGTGGTTTTTGCAAGTGCCAATAGCAGTTTTTCCCTTTCAGCTCCTTGACAAAAGCCCCCACATCACATTAAACGGGTGCTTGCTAGCGCTCATTGTAATTTAATACACGCCTACAGAGAATTGGGTTCAAACTAGCGCGACGCTGCGTCACAGCCTCTCTTTCTCCCTCCACCATGTCTGTGGTGAAGCAGACCGTTGACATTTATGCGTGCAGGCGGGAGCGTCGGCTCCAATGTACAGCCCGGCGAGGACAAGCGAGTACAGTAAGCGCTCGACCGCCTTGTACCGTCAGCAGCCCAATAAAGGCCAGGCGGCCTATAAACAGGCGGGCTTTGCTCATCTCCCGCTTTCGCTTCAAATATTCATCCCTGCCGCCACAGAGTAAAGCAACTCTGACACGTCAGGCTGTTATTTAAGGTCAGAGACGATGGGGGGAAAGGCTTTCTGGAGAAAATGGGATTCATTTCCAGCGTCTCATATTCGGAGACAGTAATGGAGACTGTTCCCCGAGTCGCCGCATCTGCTCAGCCACGCGTCTGGCCACATGGGGATGGAACCGGCATATAGCAGGACTAGCCCGACTGGGGAGGGCCATATCTGTGCTGTCACAAGCCATCACAGCGCTTTGGCCTTTCACTAAATGACATGTCACTTCAGCCTGCTATCTTCATTCCATCCACCTCCATCCAGAAGAAGATGGGAATGACGGGTGGGAGAAAAAAAGCCAACACAATGACTGTACCGGGATCCTGATTTAAACACTCTACAGGGTGAATCACATCTCAGCATGTTTAAAATAATCGCTCGGCTTGACGGATGTGCATAAAACATCAAAGCACCAAATTAGTATGTATTACTGATTCATTCCAAAAATGTGGCTCCTGAGGCTGTCGGGTTATGCACAAATGCGCAACGTTAAAACTGATGTGAGACCTGTATGGGAACGGAGATGGCGCTTGAGTGCGGTGTGGCTGGGAAATGTGCGGTTGCATTCGCTGCAGATGTAGCTGCGCACGCCTGCGTGGACCTCCATGTGCTGCTGCAGAGCCGTCTGCGTCTGGAAGCGCTTCCCGCACAGCAAACAGAAGATGGCCATATCTGATCCTGGAAGCAGAAAGAGCGAGATGTTAGCATG
The DNA here is from genome assembly GCA_032359435.1 of Enteromius unitaeniatus. NCBI lineage: Eukaryota > Metazoa > Chordata > Actinopteri > Cypriniformes > Cyprinidae > Enteromius > Enteromius unitaeniatus. Next base: position 1,439,837 of record JAUMHI010000025.1, read on the forward strand.
AGAGTATGATTTCATTTACAGTGTGCATGTTAAAATGTCCTGACTAACTAAACAGAGCAGCATTGGCTTTTGAAGCAGGACTATTATTTGCCTGACTACTTATTGGGGAAAAAAAAAAAAAAAAAAATCATTTCTGTAATTACAGGTTCTTGTGAATCACATGATCACAATGTGGACAATCAAGCTGAAAAAGACAATGATTCGTTTAGAAAATGCACTCTCAGTGGATCAATGGGAGAATCTAATTCAGTATTACAGGGTGAGATGCACATATAATACGCCTAGTGCCACAAAAGGTGTTTAGATGGCTGGTATTAATATTAGCAAATCATTGAAAGCTCTATTTAAAAAGAAAAAAAAAGTGTTTAAATAGATAAAGGCATAAAGTGAGCAATTTTTCCTTCTCTTTTGCTTTGCTCTCATACACAGACTCACACTTCACACTTTTTTCAATTATCAGGCTCTAGAAAACTCTGGGGAAAGTGGGAGTGTTTTAAGCCCCGCTTCTATTTCATGAGTCGATAACACATCTTTGGGGCAAAGCTGCCACTAATTTAAAAATCTATGAGGAGCCCCAGTCTCATGTTCATAAAGCTCGATCAATCAGCATTTGCTGGGGAAAAAAACGGGAGCGATTGAGAGAATGAGAGGAGGAGTGTGAGGTGAGCGAGAGAAACGACTATTCCTGTTCTTAAATCTCAGACAGTGCAGCTGAGTTGCTGCTTCTCTGCAAATAAATACTGACAAGCCTTCCTTCTGGCTTTCTCTGGGCCCAGCCGTTTCCCTCCCCCTCTCGCCGCCTCCATCTTTAATGACTCCTTACATCTCTGGGTTTATCGATAAAAAGGAAGGGTGGTCATTGATTATTGAAGGAAATCCCAAAGAATTTTGGGGATGTGAAATGCAAGTTTGCTTCAGGAAGGTTCGTGGCAATACCACAGGCTGTAACGTAAGTAACTTAAAAAAAGCTAAATTTAAGGGGGCGGGTGGATGGAGATGAAAGACAGGGTGACAGGGGGTAGGGAGGAAAGGCTCTGAGGAATGCGAGAGGTTAGGTGGACTCTGACCCAGGGAGCTCAAGGGTCTGGATGGGGCGGAGGGAAAGACTAAGCCACATCACCAGAGCTGCTCTGTGATTGCTCTTAAAATCCCACATTATTGGTGACTGAAAGATTTAATGATGATAATTTGCCCACTTTTCATTTCAAGTATTCCCTTCACAGAAAGCCTAATCAGTGACCATGTACTGTGACCCATGTCTTTTTTATAATTTGGAGATTTGGCCACATTTTGGATCAATAACATTATGCTGTTAGCATACTAAAGAGAGAATACTTTCCAGACAATATTTTAATAATTTCAAGCTCTGTTTTAAGGATTCTTTACCAGTAAACTAACATCTTACAGTTCACTCCAAACGCACCACATTTCTCAGGTGGTAAGACCACTTCCACTGAAGAAAGAACACTATTTTGGGAACAGGAGAAGGGCAGGGGGGGACAGTTGATAAAACGGCAGCCATGAAGGGAAGTGCAGTGTCCATGTGATTGGTGTTAGCTGGAATTAAGTGTTCCTCGGTGTGAAGTAAAGAGCGTCACAAGTAAATGGCCTGGCTGGGAGAAACTCTTCTGTGAGGTACTGAAGGGTAAGGCAGAGAAAAAGAACTAGAGAGAGAGAGAGAGTGAAGTGGCTGACCCACTCGCCTCTATTACAGTGCAAAATTGAGTTGGACAAAGTGACACCTGGATAGAAGACTAGCTTTGGCTTTTGCTGCCTGAGTTTTGGCATAATTTACCTCCACTCCTGTGTCTATTTATAAGGGCCTCTTGGCTCCATCGCAGTGTTAAGTTAATGGCCCTGAAGAAGCATTGGCCGTTACTTAACAGCGGCTGCGCAGCACCGTTTAGTTATTGACGGTGTTCCGCTTGTGTTCACCACTGCAAACACTTTCAAACTCCAGGATGGTTGTGTCCACATGATCCCTTGCTCAGAAGACAACTTGTGGGTATACCAGAAAACCCATGTCTAGCATAATATGCCATGTAACACCTAGACACAATCAGGTGTTATGTCTAGACCCAGTGAATTCACTTGACAACTTGTTATCTGTCCTGTGTCGACATTTTCTGTTGCAAAAGGAATTCTAGAGAAGTCTTTGGTTACATTACAGCCATTAACAATTGGTTGGGGGAGTATTTGATTAGACAAAAATCTTGTGTAGTGCAGGAGCCATCAACCTTTTTGAAATCACCATAAAAAAAATTTCCCAGAAGAGACAGGTTATGCATTTTAAATGCATAAATATGCTGGAAGGTCATTTTGTCAACTTTTAGTACTCTCCCAAAAGATTTCAAAGATCATATGCATGCACTAAAACCACAAAAATCAGATTTTTATTTCAAAAATGCAGTACAGTAAGAATGCAATACTGTTTTTTACACAAACAAACTGAATGTTGCTGTGATTAAAACTTAATGTGAGAGTTAGACGAGGCAACTGCATTTCCCACAGAGCCGATGCTTGAGCTGAGAAACCCCACATGGAGAGCGTGTGTCATTCTAAGCTGGTGAGACCAAAGTCAATTAGCTTGAGTTTCAATTCGCCCGTGCTGATGGAATACAAACTCCTGCTGCTCTGTCTGTCGCTAGTGCCTTGAGGTGTGATGTCACCTGTTGCTCAGCGAAGAGCTTGGACATATGACGCACCTGTTCTGAAGCTCTGCTTGGAATGTGTTACCTTGATGAGCATGCAGTATGCAGGATGTTGGTGTTTGAGCTGATATGATGCATTACTAAAGCTACCACAGTTACTGTCAATTTTTGTTCTGCCAAATAAAATAATGCCAAATCAAATCCAACCATGATCAATGAATACTTATTTAATTAACAGGTAAACCAGTTTAATAACGTCATGATTTTCTTCCTCAGAAGGACTGCCTGAATCAGTATAAGAAAATGTTTGAATTAATCGTTTGAATAAATGATTCAGTCACTTACACCTACTAGTGTAATAAAGTAGCCTGTGGAATAGGTCACTGACAAATCTCTAATATACAGTAATACTTGAATATTATATGGTTAACCACACCCACAATTACAATTAAGTCAAAATGTTTTATAAAAGTACCTATGCATGTACAAGACATTCAGGCAGAATGACAGATTAGATGTTTCTGCAAAGCTTGTGTCTCATATGTGAGTACCAGGGAAGCCAGTGCCATGGAGCTTATATATATATACACACTAAGACTGTATGGTATGTGTGAAGCTTGTGAGAGAACTTTAGGTCTGACAGAGGGAGGGGAGCGAGAGGTCATGGGGGCAGCTGTTTGGGCCAGGTGGGGGGTAGGGCTGCCCGGGCGCTCCGGGGCAGAGGGGGCCTTGGCAGCCCCGCTGAGCCTGGGGACAATGGGTGCTAGCAGGGGCTCAGGAGGGCGAGACAATATGGTCAAACTGGTGCCAAAACCATACAACCCTTCTAACGTACAGTGGGGGGTGTGAGGAGCCTCAAAAGAAAGCCCAAATATTTAGTCCCACAATTAGTATAATGTGCAAAACACAGAACTTTGGCTCAGTGTGAAACTGGGCTATCAAGAGAAATTTACCATTTCCTACTGCGCTCGCAAGCGAGCATATCTGTGTAGAGCACGGCGTACTGAGAACATTAGTCACGAGAACCCCCCCAAGAGCAGTGTAATGATTTTCATGGGGACTGCATCTTAATTATAATTGGGATGTATAAATGTGAGCATTATAGGAGTGCATTACCAAAGGGCTCTAGATCTAGGGTAAAGTCACATCTAAAGGCTTTCTGACCCATTCATTTCCACGGTAACGTGATGCTGAATGAAATGCAAACAACAAGGGGTCTTGCACTCAGAGCGATCGGAGAGAAATGGTTCTCTCTTGCCTGGCTTCATATCTCCCCTGTCTTTTTCCAGCACGAATTGGATTTTTAGTCGGCAAGAGAGCGAGACAGATAGATAAAGAGATGTTACTTGAGTGTTTTTATGACAGAGTGCTACAGGCTGCTGGGAAGTCAACAGGTACAAGCTGTTCCAGGGGCCGTGTGTGCGTGTGATGCGATATGTCTGCAGCATCTCTCCGGCCAGGGTATTCACTCACTAGCTCGCTCTCTCGCTCACTCGGGCTGACACCTAATGAGCCCAGACTACAGGAGGACTGCACATCCATGTAATCCGGGAGAGTGGCTGGGCATAATGTGGCATTAGAGGAGCCCAAGGCTTTTGGAGGGGGTTGCTGAGGGAGGGAGGGCAGCGACTGACAGCTTTGGTCTGGAATACAGAGCGTGTGACAGCACAGAGCCCTGCCTTAATGCATTCAAAACGCCTCTGTGCCTCTGACAAGAAAAGCAAAGAAAAGAGCTTCAATGAATTGTTTATTGATCTAACAGGAGGAGAGATGGTGAGACGGGAGACAGCGAGAGAGGGAGAGAGAGGGAGAAACAAAATAACATTTTGTGTGTTACTATCAAAGTGTCATTGGTCTCCGAAGGTCTGCCTTACAAATACATGACACCCGACAGGGGGACGTGTAAAATACGCTATTTGATTTAACAGGTTTTCATCTCAAGTGGTGGCTTTTTAAAAGGAGAATTACAATGGCAGACTGCATTTAAAAGCCTTAAACTGATGCTTGGTAGGGAAAGAATGAGGACAGCGCAACCTACGTTAAACCACCGAAAAGATTGCTTCTCATTCTGGGGCTGGTACCTTTCCAGACTTTGCACCAATAATAGTTACAGATAATTCACTTTCATGTCGGGCGGCTGCGGTGAGATGCCGCGTTCTCAGATAGATTAATGCCACCAGATGTCATTGTAGAAGCCATATTAATTACCTCAAGATAATGTCATGGAACCATATGGTTTCTCCAGTGTCCATTTAGACAGAGAAAATGTCTTCATCACTCACAAACCCACATGGAAGAAATTGGCCCTATTGACTTTGACAGGTGTTGGAGGCAGATTCTTCATAATTAAGTAAGCTTTCAACACTAGCTCGACGTGACTGCAAAGAGGATTCAGCAAAATGGAGTATGGTACTGCAGCACCGATTCACTCATCGGTGGTCAATCACCTCAATCATGGTTACAACAATAGAGGACTACTCAAAATGAAGCTCTGGCATGATAACAGGTTTTCATTACATTATTATCATGGCCAAAATAAATAAAAATAACTACATTATGAAGATATCTATAAAAACTTTAAAATAAAAATAATGCTATCAGTGAAACTCATCTTTATCTTGTTTATTGTTTGTTTTCTCTCTCTTTTTTTGGCCATTGAATCACACTCAGCTATGGTGTCTAACACCCTGCAAATTTAAAGAAAAAAACCCCAAAACTTTATTTTAGGTATTTTACTTTTGTCCGTCATCTACTCCAACATTTTGGCCATCATCACCACCTTATTTCCATTTTCTTAAGGGTGAAAACCAGCATTAAGGAGCAATACGGTCACTTCTGTTAGAGAATCAATCAAATAGTTAGTGCTGCTAGATTGTTTAACATAACACAAAAACAATGTTTTTGTAATGTGGTTATCATTTACTAATATATTGCAGCACCACTTTTTTAAAATTGCTATTTATAACAAAATATAAAAATTAAATATGTAACATGCGGCTGAAATCACTTATTAACATGATGTACTTTTTCATGTTTTTTTGAATAGAATGGATGATAATATACATCAAAGGGATGAGATGTACATTTTCTTTAAAATCTTAAAAAACGAAGAGAAAAAAAAAATCCTCAAAATGAATTATTATGAATTGATGTGTCAAAAATGCTGCAGATTCTCTGAATGCGAGCTGATTTTCAAACATATTAAAAGCGAGACTTGAAACCTATATAACATATACATTATGGCCCATGTTTGAATCATCCTACTGCCCTGATGGATGAAGTGATAAAAGATCATAAACACTATAATGCCGGGGGGATGAATTTACAAGTGAACCCACCCCTGCGTTAGGTCTACAAAAGACACGGTGTCCCTTTAAGAGATCAGAATTTACAGTGCACGGCTGGCCCTCGCCTCGGATGAGGATCGTTTACAAAGCAGAGGGCCGTGCTTGCTTTTCCCCCCTATCCCACAAATCCGATTTAATCAGACAACCCTTGCAGTGCGGCTCCCAGTAAGAAAAAGGATAATTAGTAAACAGGCAGCCTCTCCTCTGCCTCATTGGCATTCGCGCGGGGTGAGTGTCGCATTTAAAATGCAGTCTGATGAAGTCTACAAAATCAAACCATTTGTTACTCCTATTGAGGAGGCTTCAGGCCACTGGCAATTAAATTGGAATTAGTGCAGGGAATGAGATACGGACGATTCATACCAAGGAGGCGAGAGTGTCTGGAGGATGTCTGGAGCTCTCTCAAGTTTACAGTGCTGATGAGTCCCATAATAACTAAAGCTCATCTGCTCTCTGAAGCAGACAACACGCATGCAGAAATCTGGATTTGTCTGACTCTGGCGTGCTCTTGTGTTCACTGTGCACATAAATCTCATTTTCCTTTCTTTAATGTCCGTGCTGTCATAGTGCAAGTGATGAAATCAGAGGTGTTTGTTCAGACGGTGTAGTCAATATCTGCTATATCCACACGGGTTGCCATAGTAATGACTTAAGCGTCAGCAGGACTCCGGCAGAAGAGAGAAGCTGTCAAACAGGACTGAAAACTGGAAATCATGCCTCTGCTGATGTCCATCATGACATCTTGCCAGGGTGCTCCACTTATCAATGCATCTGACAGGATAAGCATTACTGTATTTACACATTCATGCATATGTCATGTCCCAAACGACTCACTCATTCGCCTGTTTAGCATTTAAAGTAGATAAGAGAACACGACTAAGCTTTGTGTGCGATGTTACATGCACAACCTATTGTGCACGACACTACTACATGAAACACACTTCTAAAAATCTCAGTTGCAAATTTTATACGACGCATGTAATCGTGTTTTTGCAGTTCAGGCTACAAACATTTTTCTCATATATATATATATATATACACACAAACACACACACATACAGTGAGTACCGAAAGTATTCAGACCTTCTTAAATTTTTCACTCTTTGTTTTATTGCAGCCATTTGCTAAAATCATTTAAGTAAATTTTTTTTCCTCAATGTACACACAGCACCCCATATTGACAGAAAAACATAGAATTGTTGACATTTTTGCAGATTTATTAAAAAAGAAATACTGAAATATCACATGGTCTTAAGTATTCAGACCCTTTGTTCAGTATTTAAAAGAAGTACCCTTTTGATCAAATACAGCCATGAGTCTTTTTGGGAAAGATGCAACAAGTTTTTCACACCTGGATTTGGGGATCCTCTGCCGTTCCTCCTTGCAGATCCTCTCCAGTTCTGTCAGGCTGGATGGTAAACATTGGTGGACAGCCACTTTTAGGTCTCTCCAGAGATGCTGAATTGGGTTTAAGTCAGGGCTCTGGCTGGGCCATTCAATAAATAACGGGGCCACTCCCATTATTTTAGCTGTGTTTAGGGTCATTATTTTGTTGGAAGGTAAACCTTCGGCCCAGTCTGAGGTCCTGAACACTCTGGAGAAGGTTTTGTAGATATCACTGTGCTTGGCCACATTCATCTTTTCCTCGATTGCAACCAGTCGTCCTGTCCCTGCAGCTGAAAAACACCCCCACAGCATGATGCTGCCACCACCATGCTTCACTGTTGGGACTGTATTGGACAGGTGATGAGCAGTGCCTGGTTTTCTCCACTCATACTGCTTAGAACATTTTGGCCTTAATTCTATCTTCTATCCATCATTCTATCCATCAGACCAGAGAATCTTATTTCTCACCATCTTCAGGTCCTTCAGGTGTTTTTTAGCAAACCATGCAGGCTTTCATGCGTCTTACACTGAAAAGAGCCACTCTACCATAAAGCCTGACTGGTGGAGGGCTGCAGTGATGGTTGACTTTCTACAACTTTCTCCCATCTCCTGACTACATCTCTGGAGCTCAGCCACAGTGATCTTTGGGTTTTTTCTTTACCTCTCTCACCAAGGCTCTTCTCCCCCGATAGCTCAGTTTGGTCGGATGGCCAGCTCTAAGAAGGGTTTTGGTCATGCCAAACATCTTCCATTTAAGGATTATGGAGGCCACTGGGCTCTTAGGAACTTTAAGTGCAGCAGAATTCTTCACCAGATCTGTGCAGTGCCACAATTCTGTCTCTGGGCTCTTCAGGCAGTTCCTTTGACCTCATGATTCTCATTTGCTCTGACATGCATTGTGAGCTGTAACGACTTATATAGACAGGTGTGTGGCTTTCCTAATCAATTCCGATCAGTATAATCAAACACAGCTGGACTCAAATGAAGGTGTAAAACCATCTCAAGGATGATCAGAAGAAATGGACAGCACCTGAGTTAGATATATTAGTGTCACAGCAGAGGGTCTGAATACTTAGGACCATGTGACATTTCAGTTTTTCTTTTTTAATAAATCTGCAAAAATGTCAACAATTCTGTGTTTTTCTGTCAATATGGGGTGCTGTGTGTACATTAATGAGGGAAAAAAATTAACTTTATTTTTTAGCAAATGGCTGCAATATAACAAAGAGTGAAAAGGGGGTCTGGATACTTTCCATACCCACTATATATATATTTATGTTTGCGCATATATGTATGTGTGTATACAGTATATATACACATGAGAATTTAAGACAAGTATACAAAAACGGCAATAACAATAATATTGAGAGAGATTATGTATGAGAGATTAGCCAACATTTTTATAATAGTAATAAAATAAATAATAATAATAATAATAATACACAGAAATATAAAAATATAAATTTGTCAACTTAAAATTGCAGACAAATAAATAATATATATATAATTTTCTACAACATTCTCATTAATCTTTTGCCCTGAACAAAGATTTTGGCTTGGGGCTGTCACATTTTTTTCCTAAATGCTTCTCCAAATGATTTTGCCTCTGACACACAAGTGTTTCCCTTACACATGCGTTTATCACAGCTGCTGATTTTAAATAACAATCGATACATCACCGCATCGATGTGTAAGCGAAACGACTGCCGTACGCCGCTTTAGTAATGCATGTAATTTACTCATTGCAGGCTACATTTGACAATACTTTTTACTGACATGAGCTTCGGTGGCAATTTCTATTGTATGTGTGTTTACGAGCTAGTGTCTCTACATCTGTGGTTTTGTATGAAGGATGGTCGTGACTATGCCGTGTGCATGTGTGAGTTATTTTGAATGAATAAAAGGGGGAGAGAGATGCCATTTACTTTCCACAGTTGATTGGGCACAATGGAGATGAGGTTACCAGTGGGAGCCTGTGTGTGTGTGTGTGTGTTGGCGAGGCTTGCGGAGATGGGAGATAAATGAACTGCAAATGAGAAGGAACAGCTCCTGCAGTACAGCTGGCTTCCGAATTGCTTGCTTGCTTGCTTGGCCGTGGCAACCGGGCGAACGGTTGCCAAGGGTGTCAGTTTAGTGTCCCTCATACGCTGCACGTGAGGATTGCGATACTGCGCTAGGGCCAGTAGGGGTCACTCTGTGCTACTAACCCATCACCCAAAACTGTTCATATTACTCCATTTGAATAATCTTAACACATACACAGATTCATCTAATGCATAAGATGCAGGATAAATATATCTAGCACAAAACTATTGAATTTTAATGACATTCTCAGCGCTTGGCACTAATTTGTACTCTGGATATTAGATGCATGCAAATAATGAATGCACTGAATAAGGCTTGATGTTTACATGTTCCACATTTGAAAACCAGGCTGTCTCGTGTTATTCGGTGTGAGTGAGGGGGGAAAACAGTAAGAGAGACAGAGTTTGTACGTGCATGCATGTGTGTGAGCTTTTCCCCTCTGGGCGCATGCAGAAATGGTCTCTATGCAAAGCCATTACTGGGAAACACATCAGGAGGATGAAAATAAATTATACTGTTCCACCAAATGACAAACTGCCACTATAAAGGAGATCTGCAGTGGGAAGGTAATTCGAGGGTCCTGTTTGTTCCCCCCTTTCTCAAAATGGTAAAATGTTTGTTTACTGTTGTCGATTCCCTTTGATGCCTATCTATTTTTGCTCATAATGGAACGCCTGCTAATCTTTTAAGACGGTTTAACACGATTTATTTAATCAATGTCAATGCTAAGACGAATTACTAATCTGTTCAACATATCAGATATACAAGCTTATTTGAATCAGCATGTATGAATAGAATACAAAATATTTAGTAATTGCTAAACAAGCTTTGGGTGATCAATAAAAGTGGTCTATCACATGTGAAATAAATCTCATAACTGCTGCTTTCTGCTCGGTCTCGAACCTATTTGAGAAACAGTGACACGTGTTGTCTGTGGTCCAGGGCAGTGGCTGCTGTAAGCCACAGGTGATGGATTTACAGCGAGCAGCGGTCAGCTGCCTGGAGTCTGACCGCGAGCGTGACGATAAACGGACTCCAACTGTATTTCTATCAAGGTGCCGTTCTGTCCTGCATCTCAGCAGTGCCAGCCCCTGTCATCCTGTCTGCAAATCTTCCTGCCTCCTGACATCTCACACCCTCCAGTGATCAAAGAGATGACAACAATAAAGAACACTTCGACACTTTCTGCAAACCTTTCGGTGTTCACGTGTCAACTTTATTGTACAGTCAAAAGTCTGGACACACACTGACTGAATGTATGTCTCTCATGATCTTAACCCTATGAGGTCTGAGAGTGTTTTAGGGGACATGGAGAACTTTTGACATGACCTGACATTATATTGTATGGCTGGGGTCTAATAACACTGTAATCCGCACAAACTGGGCTACAATAATACAGTAGAGCAAAGAAGTATTTAGTCCGCCACCAATTGTGCAAGTTCTCCCTCTTAAAAAGATGAGAGAGGCCTGTCAGTTTCATCGCAGGTACTGTATACCTCAACTATGAGAGACAAAATGAGAAAATAAAATCCAGAAAATCTAATTATGGTGGAAAATAAGTATTTGGTCAATAACACAATTTCATCTCAATAGTTTGCCAACAAAGGGTATATAACAATGACAAGAGGTCAAACGTCTTCTGTAAGTCTTCACAAGGTTTTCACGCACTGTTGCTGATATTTTGGCCCATTCCTCCATGCAGATCTCCTCTAATGCAGTAATGTTTTGGGGCTGTCACTGAGCAACATGAACTTTCAACTCCCTCCAAAGATTTTCTATGGGGTTGAGATCTGGAGACTGGCTAGGTCATTCCTGGACCTTGAAACCACTCCTTTGTTGCCCGGGGGGGGGGTGTTTGGGATCATTGTCATGCTGAAAGACCCAGCCATGTTTCATCTTCATTGCCCTAACTGATGGAAGAAGGTTTTCACTCAAAATCTCACGATACATGGCCCCATTCATTCTTTCGTTTACACAGATCAGTCGTCCTGGACCCTTTGCAGAAAAACAGCCCCAAAGCATGATGTTTCCACCCCATGCTTCACAGTAGGTATGGTGGGCCTGGACATGTACTGGCTTAAGCAGGGGGGCACTTCTGGCACTGCAGGATTTGAGTCCCTGGCGGGGCAGTGTGTTTCTGATGGTAGCCTTTGTTACTTTGGTCCCAGCTCTCTGCAGGTCATTCACTAGGTCCCCCTGTGTGGTGAGATCTTATGTGAAGCCCCAGATCGAGGGAGATTATCAGTGGTCTTATATGTCTTCCATTTTTTAATAATTGCTCCCACAGTTGATTTCTTCACACTAAGCTGCTTACCTATTGCAGATTCAGTCTTCCCAGCCTGGTGCAGGTATATCATTTTGTTTCTGGTGTCATAGTGGCCATAGTGGAGTTTGGAGTGTGACTGTGAGGTTGTGGACAGGTGTCTTTTATACTGATAACGTGTTCAAACAGATGTCATTAATCCAGGTAACGAATGAAGGACAGAGGAGCCTCTTAAAGAAGAAGTTACAGGTCTGTGAGAGCCAGAAATCTTGCTTGTTTGTAGGTGACCAAATACCTATTACACTTATACCTATACTGAAAATTACAGGCCTCTCATCTTTTTAAGTGGGAGAACTATTTTGCCCCACTGTATGTGAGCAGCATAATTATGTTTGTACATGATTGTGTTTTTGAGAAAACAACGTTTATGCGTGGTTAATGGAAATTTTCAATGAAATAAGGACATAAAAAACATACAGAACATTAGAAAGGTCACTGTAAAGACATAGGTAACAAAAGATACCGATTTCAAATTAATGCTTCGGTTTTAAATTTTCTATTCATCTGAGAATCCTGAAAAAAGTGCCACTGTTTCAAAAAATTATTAAGCAGCAACTGTTTATATATATATAACCATATATATATATATTCAGATTTATTTAAAGGAGCATAGTGAAGAAAGTCACTTGCCTTTGAATTTTCTCACTTTCTGATTTTTAGATCAACATTTTGTGACTAAACTGGAGTAATGGCTGATAAAAATGTAGCTTTGCCATCAAAGAAATAAGTTAAATTTGAAAATTGTAAATAATAGTTCACAATATTACAGTTTTATTATATTTTTGATTAATTAAATGCAGCACTGGTGAGCATGAGACTTTAAAAGCTTACTGACTCCAAACTTTTCAGTAACATGTGTTGAGTATAAAAAGCAGTCACTGCATGAGACAAAAACGGGTTGCTTCTCATCTAAAATGCTGATCTAAAAATCAGAAAGTGAGGAAATTCAAAGGCAAGTGACTTTCTTCACTACACTGTAATCTGACAGGAAGTCAAGCCTAGCAATCCACCGAGCTCTCTCTCTCTCGCTGTGATTTATTCCCAGTGACCATCTGGACAGTGGACAAACAATGTAGCAAGAGCTGTGAATGACCAGCCACATTAGTCATAGGCTTTTACCTCGACCCCTTACGTCCCTAATCTTTACACTTTTGGTCTTTTACTGTGGCCAAATGACCGGAGCCCCTTTTCTCAGTGGTTGCTGACACGGTCTTTCCCACTGGACAAAAGGCTTTGAGCTGCTGCACCCCCACCACCCTTCACTGTTACCACCCCACCCCACTGCTGCCCCTATCTCCGAACCAACTGACAGGAACAGGAGTTTGTTTTGTTTTCTGAGACGACAGGAATGAGAATGGAACTCTAAAGCCGCGCGGCTACAAAAACATTACGGGGGGGGCTGGTGGGCCATGATCCGCTTGTGAATATAAAGAGGAGAGGGGGAAAAAATGAAGAAGCGCCAGTGTTAATCATATTTAAATGCTTCTGGAGAAGCATGGCCAAAAAACATATATAGATAAAGGTATTAAGAATAATAGGACTGGCATGCCTCTTTCCAGCTTAATGTAGGCTTTTGTGCAGCTCTTAGAGGAAATGAGGATCGACGAACAAGCCTGTTGCCCAGCAAAATCACCTTCCCGATGGCGCGCACAAGTTCGCTTTGTTGGGCTCCTTTACGGGATTGCGTGCTTTAAATTCACCATTAAGAATGAATGCTCAGCCGAGCAACCGTGAAGGCTCTCTCTGTCATAGGGAGACTCAAATGAGAAAATGGAAGGCAATCAACATGCTCCATAAATTGGAGGCCAGTGGCGTTATAGTGCTACAGTGTCTTCTCCAACTCCTGACACAGTAAACAAAACAACGCAATGAAATGTAAAACGATGTTGTGACTAAACGTCTCAAGATCGCTGGGGAAAACAAGCGCATCAAGGTCACGCGGAGAGCGTAAGCATTTCAGTTATTGTAGAACTTGACTACTGTACCACAGTTTTTTTATCTGTTTGCAAAAAGAATGTACTGACAGTTTAATAGAAGCAGGTGCTAAAGCCTTTATTCTCAATATAGAGTTGTTGTTTTTTCGAGAATCGGTGCAAATGAGAACGAGGAAGACAGCAAGGGAAATTTCAGAGTCGCATTCCTCACACAGCTGACAGAAGCTGCCCGTCTCAATTAGGACCGGGTTATTTTCCTAATGATCACTGGAACATGTCTTTTCAGAACAGCCTGACCCTGACCTTGAGGACAAACAGTAAACCGCAAAGTCTTTGTGAAGAAAGAAAAGACTTTATTTATAGATCAGCTGAGTGTCGATCAAGCGGCATCGGTGCTTGGGGAGGAAAGAAAAAACGAGGGGCCTGGGGGAAACGCTTTTGAAGCAACTAATATAGAGGTCTGCCTCGATCACTTCAACCCCCTTTTTAATTCCATTAGAAAGCCAATTGATTTGGCTTTGCAGCTGCTGAGCGTGGAAGGCATGCTCTATACAATCCCAGGTAAAAATCCTTGGTGAAAACGGAGGGTTTCATAAAAAAAAAAAAGAAAACGGCAATAAACTAAGAGATGTTTTCATTGCGAGAGCACATTAGAGGATGCATTAGACGACTGGAGATGCTTAAAGGGTCCATGGGAAAAAGAATCACGGGCTTAGCGAGCTTCAAACAGCAAAAAACGGAAGAAAAGGAAACATTATCAGTTCGTAAAACTCAAGCCCACCAAATGTTCAAAAAGGCCCCGTCGCCCCATGATGATTTCGTGGCGTGTTTAATTTAGATAGAATCTAATTAATTTACATTTGATAGTGGAGGAGATGCTTTCATCAGCCTGTCATTTATCCTGTGTGTTAACACCTGTTAATTCACTATCTCCACAGTAATGAGCTTTTAAAAAGGAAAGAAGGCTCTGCATGCCCAAACACATTCTCAAAACACACAAACAACATCTTTCACAGATGTGAGGAACTACTCTGACAAATAGATTCACCAAACACGGGTCACTCCCAATGAGATCCTGGCTGACCTCCAGTTCTGCCGCCTGATTATCATCAAAGCATTTGTCATGGGACAGAAGTGCAGAGAGCCGTCAAATAAGATCTTAAGGTGATATCTTATTATTCCAGCCACATACAAGCAAACCAGCATCCCTTCGCTGCTGCAAGCTTCTTGGCATTTCACTTGCTACTAAACAAGAAAACATATAGTTATATACAGTCTCTCCTTTTCAATCACAGCTCTGTATTTTCTTTTACATTCGACTTCCTATATGCGAAGGGGATATGCTTTGGAATCATATTAACGTCAGGTACTAGAACAGCGATATTTTCAAAGAGCCCGTGGTCACAAATGTCATTCTGTGAATTCACAATGCGCTGCATCCATGTGCTGCAGCCGACCCGAGAATGAATCAGCGAGCGAGGAGAGAGAGACAGATGGGAGATATAAAGAAACACAGCGAGAGTGACAAAATCAAATCAAATCGATGGCGCCGCACAACACATCTAGTGCGCACCTTTATCTGTCATATTTCAAGGTTGGCGACTTGGTTTCAATTATGTCTGCTTTGTTTGGAGCCACGTGGGAAAAATATCAAAGGATGCATTTCATTACCGACAGACAGAAAGTAGGATTGGCATGGTGGCGTTACAAAGTTAACTGAACGACTTTTATATGCAGTCGAAGCGTACTTATATTGACATGCTGTGTTGAAATACAGCTTTAAGTTTTAGGTGGTCTTCCTATATTAAAGAATAAAGAACGATGAAGAAGAAAATAAGAACAGGGCTTGAGTATGCTGTCAAGTGCACTACCTCTGAGACATCCAGCAGGGGGAGCTCTACCTGCCCTCATAAGCAGTGGCCACACAAGCTTCCAGTTAAGACATAGACAGACCTTAAATGACCTCTTAGAGTATGGATAACATAGGAGCCTGTGTTATATTACACATAAAACCCACTCGTTAAATGGCAAGTTTCTCACTCATTTCATATTAATTGACCCTTTATAATCGTTCAGATGCTGGAACAAGTCTTGCTTCTAAAAACTACAGAAACTGAGTTTAATATTAAAGCCAATATTGGTTTAATGAGAACAAGGCATTCTTTATATAAACTAAAAAGTAGATTAAATAAATACACTAGACTATTTTTTTTTTACTCTCAATGTTTGTAGTCTAGTGCCTTCCTCCGCCTGCCACAAATCAGACGCGCGCTTTGGGAGTCTCTGGCCTCTCTCAGGGCCGTATATCTCATAGACCTTGAGCCCTGCAAATTACAGCAAACACAGGATAAGACTCTTGTTTCTAAAACCAGACTGGCCTGTATGCCACACATTCTTCTGAAGGGTTAGTCTGAATCCCCAGTGCTCTCAGAGAGACATAATGGCACACACACACACACACACATAAAAATCTCAGAAGAACCACCTCCTGCGAGAACGTCTAGAAACGGCATCTCTATGAGGATTGCGCGCCACAATCTGTGTGTTACGACAGAGACATCGCAAACAAGACCTTGCGCCCAGGGTGCGACTCCTGAGGGTCTCAGGTGAATGTTTATCAGTGGTGAAATCCCTAACTGAGCTTATTGGGTGAGAAGATACTGCATTCCTGAGGAGAGAGAGGACTTTCTTTTTTCCCCTCCAAACGAGGCCGCTGGCCTTTCACCTCGCCTAGAGACCCTCCCTGGGGTTAAAGTGTAATCCAGGGCGTATGACCACAAAGACCTGAGCCTAAAGGCCAAGGACTGGCACATTTTCTAAATTACACTGTTCTGTCGACCACATATCAAAGCGGCAGGGTGCCTAGCGGCAGCTTTCCCACTTTCATTTAAGGTTTTATAGTTGGGTGTAAAGCAACCTAGATTTAGAATAATAGAGATTGATTGCAAACATTTTTTTAGAAGGTCTCATAAATCTGACGTTGATGGGGAATTAGTTAAACAAGATCAAAATACATTCAAAAATTAGATTGCACAGTTAGATCATTTACATATTAGAGCATAATTTTATAATCTAGCTTCCTGTTGCTGCCAGCTCTGTGAATATAATCACACTTATCTTAAGGTATCTATTAACATGCTTTTAACGTCAGTACTCCTCTTAGATCCAACATTTTTTTAATTTTCAGTCAAAGTGCTTTAAAAAAAAAAAAGATTGGTTAAAGAAACTGGGTAAAAGAAGAGACATGACATTCCCATCCCCCATTTTCCCAGGGTAAAGAAGGGAGAAAAAGGTTTTGTGTGTCTCACTGTACAAAAGGAAACAGATTTGAGGATGAGATGACCCTGTGACCCCTGGAGCCGTTGAAAGGTTCTCAATGGCATAAACCCCACATAATCAATCAAATTCTGAAGCTGTGGTCAGCACCGGGCTGCACAGGCAACCCTCTGAGCCGGACTGTAAACAGACACCCAATCCTACAGAGTGACGGGGGGGATGAAAGACCGTAACGGCATTCCTTTATTCTCTTTGTGTGTGTGTGTAAAAAAAAACAAGTAAACAGACACATCCAAACATCTTATTATATCAGCAGGATGCCTAAAAAATTGAATGAAGAGCATTCTTCTAGCCGCAGATGCGAATCAAGCACAAAACCATTCATTTTCGACACAAACGCACCAAACTGGGGTGCTCAAGGCTGCATCTGAACCCGATGCTACTCTGGGTCCTGTGTCTTAAGAACAGGAGGAAAGATTAACTCGGACCGCCGCACACCCAACCTTTATGACTGAGCAATCAATGGTTGAGTATTTTCAGTGATATCTTATCTAGCCTAGCATTTCATTTCTTCTGCTTTGTGTGACTTGTGAGCGAGTGACCAGGTGTCATCTATCAAAACAATCCTAGTCTCTGGAAACCTGCTATTAACTGATAAGGGCAAGCCTCCATGGCGTAATGGCTCCCACCTGAGCTCACAACTCAACTCTGTTTGGGAACAGGCAGGCATTGGGGAATGAGAGAAACTGAAGGTGAAGAGCTTACATATAATCAGTGCTAAGGCATGCGATACTATTACTCCTGCTCATACTTGGGTTAAGGATTTCAAAACTTCTAAACCTCTATTAAACCTAGGTGCATACAGTAGATTGCACCACTTGATCATGCACGCACGCATGCTGTTATTTTATAAGCAAACTAATGATCGTCACCTGGTGACTTTAATAATAAAGTTATTTTTGACTAACATGGATAAAAACTAAAAAGCAATGGGAAAAAAATGCATCATATTAGTTATTCATCAAAAGTATGTTTATCAATTATAGATGCATATTATAGTCAAATGAAATTAGTCTTGGATTAAATAAAGATGTACATTACATCATAAATGGATAAATCTGGAAATAATCTTTTTGTAAAATTGTACAGAAAATCATTTAATGAACTTAAAATATGAAACTCATAAAAGATTACATAAGACAAAAGTGAAAATATTTGCAGGGTAAAAAATAAAATACTGGCAGCATAAAAGCCTTACTGCTGAGCATCAGGATATCACTGTTATGTGAATGTAAAATAAAATAAATACCATACAAGAACGGAGCTTTGAACCTGTGGAAAACCTATGAATATTTACCTTTTATAACTGCTGAGATATGAAGGTCTTTACTCTAGGCAGCTATATGAAGGCATTCATATATGAAGGCATTTATATCTGGCCCAGAAATGAAGATGAAGAGCAAAAGCTGTTATGGAGTCATTCACTGGCTGCTCCATCAATTGCGCAGGCACAGGTAGTGAGAACCAGCTCACTGGATAAATTGGCCGGTGTGAAGACCATGTCACTAGGCAACAAGACCTGATCGCTCCTTTGTTTGGGGTGAAAGGTTGGAAGTGTTCACACTAATCTCAGAGTTCACAATTAACTAACAGAAGAGTGTCTTCCACCTCCCTTTACTCCCCCTTCTCCTTTCAGGGGAACAAACAGCACCAAATCCCCCATTGCTAATGGAAAAGTATTTGCACTGTAAATTAAAGGGTACACTTTTTTATGCTTTGTGTAGATCACTTTTGGGATGTCTGCAAACAGCTCAAATCTAATTACAGGGTTTTTTTTGGGAGGGGGGGTTGGTTGGATTTACTCGAAAAGCTGAAGGAACAAAAGAAGACTGGCCCATTGTGGAGTAGCTCTGTTGCGTCTCCAGTGAATCCTTGTCTATTCAGGCCACTCGCGGGACGGGGTTAATCCATTACAGGGATACTTCAAGGTGGGAAACTCAATCACAAAGGGTCTGTGTGTGTACGGTTTTTCAGTTTTATCATAGCAGAAGATTGTCCTGTACTTCAGATCTTAACACCCCCTCAGCTTTTAATTACCTATGGTTATTAGCACTGAGATGCAATGCATTCAGAACTGAGGCGGATAATGCTTGTTCAACACAGGATGAGTCTTATTGTAGTGGGCAGGGGCATCCCATCTCGGGCGAGTTTGGCGGACAAGATCGGGAGATTCCTGCTGGCTTCTTTACAGCACGTGAATCGCCGGGCCTACAGGAGTCCGTAATCTCCCCACAAAACTTTTATTTTCTTTTGGACATGTGCTGCTGTCTCTCCTCACAAAGCCTCTCTCTCGTCGAGATTCTTCCCTAACTCTGTGCCAGACGGATTTAGACATCACTATTTGCTGTCAAATCTCTAGAGAGAAACAATACACACTGTGGCCATCACGCAGAGATGCCACAAAACCCCGCTTCCCCCCACTGTACCTACTAAGCTGGGACAGTGACCCTCGGCACAGCCTGTCGACTGTGGTGGGTCTTCATCGAAGGGCCACCGGCCTGAGTTCCCAAGCGGACCGCTTACATCGACTTAGTTGATAAAAGTGGAGCTCATTGTGGGAATTTATACTTCGCCTAATGGCTAAACATTCTTGCCAACAGATGATTACTTTTGGGTGTTGGCTGCACGTCTGCACATGGTATCCATCAGCCAACTGAGCATCTCACCCACTGGAAAACTCATTTAGATCCTATCTGGGGAAAAAATTAGTTGTGAAAAAAACAGAGAGGCCAGGCTGGTCTTCGCTTGATTTAATTTGGTCACTGATACAGAGTCCAAGCACTTGTGCCCTCTGTATTTGGAGAGAGGAAAAAAAATTCCAAATAAAACGGCTTGTGTTCAATAGACCTGGCGTAAGGACACACACGCGCGCACACACCACTTCAAAGGATTTAAGCGTCAAACAGGGTCTAAGCCGCTGCCTCTGCTGGACCAGCAAAATCCCACATAACACATTCAGATAATCATTTTCAGTCTTTCGTTTAAATCTTACAGCCCTCTGAATAGAGCTTGAAAAGCTAAATTGACACGGGGTCAAATGATTTCGGGTTTAAAGTCTGCTCCGTGTCACCTGTTATTCACCCTGCAAGCTCAAAACAGAATGGGCAGAGCGGAATGAAAGGTTTTATGACACATGAAAGGGAAACAGTTGTGAGGAAATCGTAATTAAGAAGTGATTTAGGTTACAATTTAGTGATTTTTTTAGTTTTTATGTAATAGAAATGCGATTTACTGTACGTATTGTGCTGTCACTAAAAATAGTGGGAAATTAAGTTAGTTCATACTTCAACGCAGCAATAATAGCTAGCGTACAGCCAACCTGCAATGAGAATAATGAAGGCCTACAGTAACCAAGCTGGGTGCAGGCGGTCAGCGGGGCTCGGACAGATGGGTCCTCCGCTTGAGAGTGGGACAGCTTGCTCAGTAATGGATGTAGAATGAGATATGGGGATAGAGTCTGGCACAGCTAATAGTCATTTAATCAGCTGCAGCTGACCGGCACATGGACACCATTTCTGATGCCATGCTGTCTCAGAGCGATCCAACCCCATCAGCCTTTACCTACAAACACTGCCACAATTCAGGCTAAGAGCTCATTGTCCTGTACAAAAAAGAAATTGCACTAAAAAACACATTTGGTTTAAATCAATGCCCCTGAGAGCATTTCTTGTAAGTGCACCATCCTGAAGGTGACATTCAGGGACATCATGCAACTATGATGGGACTATTTTTATGCGCTTAAAAAAAAAAAAGTAACAAAAATACAATGTTGCCATTTAAAAGTAATTTTGACATTATAAATATATAGTTAAAAATACACACACACACACACACATATATATATATAAATAAAACTATACATTTATACATTCGCATTTCTATATTTATAAATAGAAAATTTGCAATACAATATAAATGTTATATTAAATAATAATATACTTTTTTTAAATATTAAAACATCTATTTACGATCTATATTCACTAGCATTCAACTCAAACAGAAAACAGTTATTTTTAAATAGTAATAAAATCAAATAAATGCTGTCTTGACAAAAAAAAGAAGAAAAATATGAATGATTTCAAACCTCTGAATGCCATTGTATATTTTTTCTTTCTTTCAACTCTTGTGTCATTCTAACTTTTTTTGTGTTATTCTGGGAGAAAAATAGTCATAGTTTTTTTTAATTTTCAAAAGCACATGGTCCCTTCATTAGCATTATGCTTTTGGTCACCTCTGAAGCACTATAGCAAACAAAATTGCCATTGTGTAAATTGAACAGGATGCCCAAACCAGCCCACATTCATACGAATTGGCTTGTGCAACTTTAATGCACACTGACAGGTTAATTACGTCACAATTAACTAAATGCCTAACAGCCGTTCTACTAGTAGCAGTGTGATTGAGTTAATAGAGGGGTATGACATGACCTGTGTTTACCGGTGGCAGCGACCCCATTTGCGAGAGTGACAAGCTCGCAGAGGAGATGAGAAGTAGAAGCCTTTGGGCACATTATTCGGGGATATTTTCAGATGTAGGAGAGAAAGTGATGGGTGGGGGGGACCCACAAAAACCCGCTATTTTCTCTTTCTCGCTGCGCCAAAACACAGCCGTGCTGCTCTATTCCTTTCTCTCACTCTGTCAAAACTATTTCTGGCTTCAGAGAAGAAAGTGTTTACTCTGTGGCCTGGTTCACTGGAGTCACGCCGTGTTCCCACCGAGCAAATCCGCTGTTCTCTCTCCAAAATGGTTTGCATATTTTCCCTGTAACACAAGACTTTAAAAGGACGAGAGGAAATCAAGAGGGAAGGGGGGAGTCGCTGCTATTATATCTGGATTTACATGCAGTCAGCTGCTCGGCCGGTTTACAGAAGGCTGTGTGACAACTACGCCACCGACCTTGTCTATAGCGGTATCTGTGAACGGTAAACCAATAATGGCTGTGATGTTTTGAGGCGTATCGCTGAGCGGGAGAGTCCTGGAAGTCTAACTGATTCATCGATAGAGATCTGATTGCGGAGACCCAGGAGCTTCATGGTCAGTTTCCTCATAATAGTTTTGTCAAAACACAATTCTGAGTTGCGCAGCTTCAGTAGAAACGCTGGAACCCCCCCCCCCCTCACCTCAAATCTTCCATTCGAGCCGTCACAGCAAATAAAGCACCGCTGTGTGTGGTAAAGCGCATCTCTCGGCTAGACATCATATCAGTGCTTCAGATTGAAATGAGACATGCCGTTTCGCACTCTGTAAAAGTCAATACCCCTTATTTAAAATGCACAAAAACACACAAAGGCCCCTTCAGCAGAATTCATGAGTGAATTTTTCATCGCAGTCCCTTGAGATAAGTGATCGTGAAGCTGAAGTCTCTTCAAATTGGGCTGCCCTTTAAAGTAGGTCAGAACTGAGACTCCAGTAACACTGGGGCTGTGCGTCAACAACAGCACATGATGTTGTTTTTCTCTCAGAGTCCTGGCACCAAACGCGACCGACCATTTCTGAGCCTTAACCAACCTCTCCGACTGTCTAAAAGCCCCTGACGTCACAGGCGACAAACACCTCACCAAGGAATGCCATCAACAGTCATTTAAAGAGCCTCACTGTAAAGTTCAGGTACATTACAAGCTGTTTTGATGCTTTCAGATAACCTCATCTCTGTTCTTTGATACAAAGAGGACTATTAAATGCTGAATAAATAGAATATGTAAATAATTAGGTGAAACCAACCTGATTTACCAGTTCGAAATACTACAGGCTGTACACAAGGGCCCCTTATTCTTCCAATCAACATATCACAGCAGCTGATTTCTCTGACATCAACAGAAATGAGAGGAGCCTACAAAGGGACCCATTGAAGTGGCGGTGTTAGTCTGGAATGAGGAATCGTGCCGACCATCTAAAACTCAAACAAGCTAACAAAAGCTCTTTTAACTACAATTTTAATTAGATTTTAGATACTTTAGAATTTTAACACTTCTACAGACACATAGCAATAACAGAAAGTAGTATTTCAATTTTATATTTATTCTATAATACGTCATTTAATCCTCTGAATTTGAAATATTAAATGTTAAAATATATAATATCTTTGACTGTATAATGTCTGTATACTGTCATCTGATCAATTAAAAGCTAAGGAAAAACAGTCATTTCCAAAAATATACACTGTTGACTACTGTATACAAAAACATATATACATACACATATACACACACATATATACTGTGTATATATATATATATACACAAACACACACATACACATACAGTCAGTCAGTGTTGGCAAGGTTACTTTGGAAATGTAATTGTTTACAGATTACATGTTGGCCTTAAACTGTAGTAAGCAGTGTAATTATTTCAGTTACTTTATTAAAGTAATGTACTGGATTACATTTGATTACTTAATTTTTCTAAACTGTTAATCATTTCGAAACATTTGCAGCAGGCAAATTTATATAGCAAATTTCAAAATTGACTTTCAAAACCATTTGAAGATTTTAATAACAGTTGTCAAATAAGCATGCGTCCTGTTCTGCATCCTGAACTCCTGAAAAATTGGTATCTTATATTTTAGAGCAGTCAATACAATTTGGAAAAGGAATCAATGATATCTGTAGGCCTGTGTGTAAAAATATTCAGATGCACTCACCAACACTGTACTGTCCATTAACACACATATTACTCATACTTTGTGTGAAGCCTATCTGCTGCTTCAGAGAGAAGCAGAAAACAATTTGACAACCACACACTGTATTCAGGTGGGAAAAAATGCAGTTTTTCTCTTTAATAGAGAAAATTAAATTCAATATCCTATTAGTCAGGACTCATTCCATCGTGCCTAATTTTGTTGCCGTTTTGTTATTGCTGTGTTATTCAATCATTGCGGCATCTGATTTTCCATGAATGGCTTTTGTTTCGTCATTCATGCATGCAGGTCGACTTCATCGGCAGTCCTCCTGATAGCGTTACAGGAAATGACCGCTGCTCCCTGCACTTCAGCCTTTTGCCAGTCGAGCTGCCAACTTGAAAACCGAGACCTGGATGTTTACAACGACAAGAAAACTCTGTCCATCGTAAACACCACCACCATGCCAACAGACGTTAACTATTTATAAATAGGGTGCAACTGTGAGTTACACATCCACTAGTGGGGGCAGAGATGTGGTTTTTGGCCTGTTGAGTAACTGAGTTACCATAGCATAAGCAGAGCAAAAACAGACTTGGCTTTGAATCAAGGTTTTGGACGCAGGTTTGTCACTCTGATCTGACTAACAGTGGGAGATAACAAGGTGAAATGTAAGCATTTCCTGTTGTGGTTGTTACACCATCTTGAAGAATGATCCAAAAACCACCCTCGGTGCGTAGCAAAATGCGGACGTCTGCGTGTCATGCCTAGTGTTCAGGAAAAAAAAATCACGAAGCCGCAGACATAAAAACCCCCAATAACCCACTTCAAGTCTATCTAGACTGTGAAAATGAAGCATATGGGTGAGCATATTGAGGGACTGTGGAAAAAAAAGCCAGCGTATCAAACTAGCCATGCGTTATAGCACATTTAAAATATAAGCCTGGTAGCCACAGGGGAGGCTGGCCTCACTGCTGTTCAGGTCCCTGGCAGGAAGACAAGTTTCGCTGCCCATTTTTTTTTTACTCCAGACTCCAAATCTATATTTAGCTAGGCTTTTCCACTGGTATGCCTTTCTCTGATCGTTAGCCCTGTTTAACCCCTATTTACAACGGGCCCCATATTGGTCAAGGCTCCCGGGAGGCCCAGTCAGCAAGGGCACAGCAAGCCTTTTACGCATGTCTGTCAAATAACACAAAGTGCACCCAACCAGCTTTAAGACTGGGGGAGCGCTGGGCTGGATACATGAAATATTCATGATATATTCACAGTGAATTGACAAATTGTGAATATTGATAATTTTGTTGTGTTTATTTGTCTAATAAATCTCTTAAAGACTTACCAGGGCAATAAAATAGCTTATTAATATAATTTTTTTAGTAAACAAAAGCTAGTAAGGGTTAATCTTGTCAGTGAAATTACTTTTAAAGGATGCATTTATGTAGTCAGCAATTAAGATGAAGATTTATTCCAATTTTAAGATTTTAAGTACCATAAAATATAACAATAAAAAAAATAAATTTTATATATATATATATATTTATATACAACGTATTATAAAATAAAAAGTAGACTTATGTTATTTCTAGTTTTCATACATCAACTAAATCAGTGTTTTTTATACATTTTTTCTTCTTATAATTCCGGCCCTAGGTCAGGAAACAGAGCAATATCGCAGAAGTAATATTAAAGACACAATAAACTAAAGACAGACACACCGACACAAGCCTTGACACAGTTTTAAACATGTTCACCCAATCACATTTGATGCTTTAATCACATCAAAATGTATCACAACAGTGACTAAAGTCCTGAACACTCTCTCATGCCATTTTTGCAGCCATAAAAGCATCATTCAACTGTGTCCACTTACATATGAAAGACCCAATTCAATACGCTGAACTTTTGACTGTGTGTTTTAAGGATGTCAATCTCGAGTACCTAGTTCCTAAAGGTGCTTCAAGGCCACATTGGTGTGAAAAATCTTTTCAGCACAACAAAATGGAAAATTGCTCACAAATGTAATGCATTAACAGTGATTTCTATACCCAAAGTGATCTAAGCAAGCCAGACTGTTATGCTGGTGAGTGCTAGAAACATTTGTGCTAGAACATTCTCCCAAGGGCAGATAGCGAGGGTTGTCTGGAAAGTGAGGAGTCATAGCATGGCAGTGTACTGAGGGCCACATGCATCAGCACATCTCTTGTGTCCAGCAACCCAGCAGAGGTCATCATATCAGGGTCAGGTGCACATGAGCACATACCCCACTCCGGTTGCCACCAAGTTCGTAAGCAGAGGCAGAAACTGTCTTCCTTCCATGCCACAACATTGTTTTGAGGGCACCTAATAAAACAACCGGATCCAACCAAGCCTGACCACAACTGCCCTGTTTCTCACAACCAATAATTTGTCTGCCTAGAATGACAAGCAGGTATGTATGTGCGTAATTGTTGGAGCTGGTTGCCAGCTGGTTACCCCATACCTGCTAGAGTGGCTTGCCTTTCACCTCTTCCAGTAAACATTTGCCTGTCACCATGTGTTCCAAAGAAGTTGCTGGACGCAACTCTTCAAACACATGATCATGGCTCAAGCTTTATTCGTTTATAAATAACCAAGGTGGCTGATTGTTTACCACGCACTGCAAATAAACACACAGAGTGAACTCCTCTTCCTAGAACGCAAACGGATATGATTTGCGTTTTGTATTACATTGCTTGTTTTGTAATATAAATAAATCGAAAATATATTTTATATTGCATGGATACAAGTTTGGAGACAAAACAGTCTCCAAAAGTTAGATTAAATAGGGGAAAAAAACTCCATTATTTACTCATACTGTAAGTAATGCATGTTTAATTGATTAATTTGCATAAAATAAATAACATGCATAACAATTCTTAGTTATTGTTTTACATTGAGAACTAATTTAAATTCATACTTAAATATATTCAGCTTGCTATTTTCGTATCAAATATAAATCTTAACACAAGCATACTATCCAACACTGCCTATTTGTAGCTGAATTAATCAACAACAGATGGAAGATATGTAGAGGTATTTATATTTCCTTTCAATATATATACACAGTACAGGCCAAAAGTTTGGACACACCTTCTCATTCAATGTGTTTTCTTTATTTTCATGATCATTTACATTGGTAGATTCTCACTGA
>JAUMHI010000025.1:1466788-1479523 GCA_032359435.1 Enteromius unitaeniatus
GCTGCGTCCGAAATCGCATACTGCTTAAGTAGGTACTACATTTAAAATTGAACGTACTACCTGACCGTTAAAAAGTAGGTTCTATATAGTATGAATATGGGTAGTATGAATGGAATTCGGACGTACTACATCCGCCATATTGATGTTGTCACGTGTCATACATTGTCACAACAGCTTCACAAAAATGCATCCGTTTATTTAGATTGTGTTAAACAAGTGTAATTTAATCACAATAAACAAAGTTTTAAAGGTACTTACACTTAAAATGAGCCGCGTCTCAACTTTCTGCCATTTTTCGAATATGACGCCTCCCGGAGCCTCATGGGATAGAAAATCCGGGTACTTCTCGTCTACTGAATTTCGAATGCTATGAATTCGGACATACTAATCGCCTCGCATACTGTTTTTCACGTACTATATAGTAGGGAAGTAAGCGATTTCAGACGCAGCAGTAGTCACATGAAATGGTTTTCACTTCACAGGTGTGCCTTGTCAGGGTTAATTAGTGGAATTTCTTGCTTTATCAATGGTTTTGGGACCATCAGTTGTGTTGTGCAGAAGTCAGGTTACTACACAGCAGACAGCACTATTGGACAACTGTTAAAATTCATATTATGTCAAGAACCAATCAGCTAACTCAAGAAAAACAAGTGGCCATCATTACTTTAAGAAATGAAGGTCAGACAGTCCGGAAAATTCCAAAAACTTTAATTGTATCCCCAAGTGGAGTCGCAAAATACATGGCTTTTGAAGAAACTAGAATATAAAAGATGTTTTCAGTTAAGTTCAGTTTTTGTTAAGTACATAACTCCACATGTGTTCATTCATAGTTTTGATGCCTTCAGTGAGAATCTACCAATGTAAATAAAGAAAACACATTGAATGAGAAGGTGTGTCCAAACTTTTGGCCTGTACTGTAAATAAAACACAAAATAAATAAGAAATTTAAGAAAGCTTAATTATGAAATTCTGCAAAGGCATATGACAAGACAAAAAAAAAATAGATTTTTCTAAAATGTGGCGAAATAAGAAAGCTTTTGCATGTTTTTCTGAAAGAACAGAAGACATTAGGCGCAGAAATAATTTATCTTATTAAATGTAAACATGTAGGCCCTTAAAGCCAAACTCGTTCATACAGTGGCATACCGCATATACTGAATGCATGATATTTGTGTGTGTTTGGTATGTGCATTGTGGGTTGGTGTTTGTGTCAGACCTGTATGGATCTGCCGGTGAGCCTCTAGAGCATCTTCCTTCTGGAACTGAGCTCCACACTGGTCACAAACGATGGCTTTCTCACCAGCTACAATACACACACACACACAAAAAAAGCAAAAGTTATTCAATCTACATCATTTTGGATGTCCTCGGGTGGTGCATGGTGTCATATCTCTTATTTGAACCCCAGTAATACTTAAAATGATTTGGTGCCTGCGAGTTGGAAGTCTGCTGGATTCACTTCAGTAAAACTTGCTGGCAAATATGATGTTTACAAAGTGTTTCGGGGGATATGTATGCCAGACGTTGATCTTGTGTGCACTGTGCAATGAAAGCAATGCATCATAAGAGGGATTTATCATTCAAGGCACACTTTCACTAAAAATCACACAAATGCTGTCAAACACAACTCTAAAAAGAAGATAAAAACAAGAAGACACATGACATCCGCATAGCATGTTCAGATGTTGCAATGGGACACCAAGAGGAACTGTGAGACCACAGGATGCCAATATACAATCTGATCTATAAATCAGAATTAAGCAGAAACACCATATTGCATTGACACTGTATCTATTGGATCAATCAAAAGGGAGTTTTTAAAATTTGAAACAGAGCTGCCAGCTCTCGTCATTATGTCTTTTAAGTCTTCCTACCTTTCTAACCCACAACAGGAAGTCATCGCTCAGATAAAAAAAAACAAAAAAAAAAACTAAAGTCCATTTCGCAACCACTGTAAAGTTGCAAAATGTACTGTAATGTCAAGCACTATAAAAAGCTATATCTTTGTTTTTTTTTTCTTTTCTTGCAGATGATGCCACTCAGCAATAAACTTATAAATGTGGCACAAACAAGTTCCTCTAAATAGACAAAAGAAATCAAACATTATTAAAACAAAAAACTGCACATAAAGAGGAACCACCACAGACCACAGAACTGGTTACTTTAGTGTATTCATACTCAATAATTGTTTCTTCTGCAATGGGTGCTTTACACAATTTAAAGTGCAGAGAAACTGTAAGTAAGCAATCTGAAGTTTAACTTTAAACACTGTCTCAATGGCAAATTCAAAACAATGCTGCTTGAGTGGTCCAGCTTCTCAACTTCTGGCTTGATCATTAGTATATTCTTAGGGTGGACTACCTATCTGAATTGGAATGCAATTCAGAAGGATTATTTGACAGGTGGATTTACAGATATGACAGACTGACAAAATGAAAAAAATGCTTTAGTAAATGTTTCATAAAATCAGTTAATGAAAAAATTGTCATCTGGTATTTCGCAATAGGTTTTTTTTTTTATATCTAAACGTATTGCAACAGCTTTGCACAAATCTGTAATGGATGCATGGCTAGATCGATCAATAGAATGATAGACAGAGTTAGATAAAATACATAGACATATGGGCTTTGCCCAATCCTGGTGTCAAGCAGATCTTGCATCAGTGGCCATGGAGCAGGAAGGTCCAGGAACTAAAGTAGCTTGAGGTGGAGGGCCAGCGGGACATTGATCACCACCTTAAGTGGCAGAGAGGGAAAAGCCAGACCCTACAACCCACCTCACAACATAAACGGCAGTTTATTGAAGCGGGTCATTATCTCACAGGGGGTGACAACATCCAGCCACCCAGCAGGAGCGTGCTTCCAAGCCCAGCAAAAGTCATGGAATTAAAGTGATAAATTCTAGCCTCTCCCTTTGATCAATAGCGACTTTCTTGTTAAGCAGGACAAAAAGCCAAAAAAAAAAAAAAGTGAAGAAAAACACCTCCCTCAGATTTGGCAGAATTCATACCCCACTTTCAAACCCCTTCCCACCAAAGACAAAAATGGAGACCAGTGCTAGAAATAACTGCCTCTTAAGCAAAAAAAAGAAAACAACAACAAAAAACTGTGGCTATAAAAGAATCGCTCTCTAGCAACTCCCACTTCCTCCCTCCTTCACTCGGAGTTGCCACAGCGATGCCGACCTGACATAATGGGCCCTTACACAACTGTGGCTCCCAACAAGTGGAGGAGAGGTGCCACGTGCCATGGGCCCGTTCCTTTTTCACTTCCCTCCTCGGACAGTATTGCACAACCCGAAACCCTGGGATTTACTGTTTCCTAAGAGGATGCCTCGTCGATCTGTCTTGTTTGTACGGGCCCATGCACATGAATAAAATGACGCGAGTGAAACCGGAGCCTTTACAGGAGCTGCGGCAAACATCCAGAGTCAGATTACCCAGCAGTGGGCCCGCGCTGGCTTTGTTGATGAGTCCCTGAAGAGCGCGATACTAGAGCACAGCTGTAATGGAAAGACCTGTGAACAAGCACATTGTCTAATGCTATAAAGGTGGATTCTCATCACACACTCTGATCAGACGCCTCCCTCCCCTTGTCGCTCAGAAGCGGGAACATGAGTAGACAAATACAGCGGAAACAAAAACATACCCTTGCTGTTCGGTGAGCCTACACAAATGCGTTATATAAGACAGCACACTCAGTACCAAAAAAAAAAAAAAAAAAGAGGCAAAAAATCCATATAAAAAGGAAAAACAGTGCCGTCAGAACAATGAGTACAGACAGCGTGCTCTCCCTTTTCCTTTAGCGGTAACGAGCTGTGCTGTACAGTTTTATTTACACTATCCTCTTATCAGTCACAGAACAGTACGGAGACTGCCAATTGGAAAGGACAGCCAGGAACTGTGTGTTCCCTCTCTCGACTAGATGTGTACCGCAGGCAGAGCAATTTTTTTTTTTATCAACCAAGACAAAAATGCTGGGAGACTGCCAGATTCCCCTCGTAAAATGTGCACGTTCATGCGAGCATGCTGGCGTGGATGAGTATATTTGTGGAGCGCTGTCAGGCTGATGCAGGGCTCCAGACTGAAACAATGACTAGGGAGCCACTGGCACCTCAAATGAAGCATTTAGGAGCCAAATGCCATTTGTAGTTGGCAAATTAGGGAACTGCTCAATATGGGTGATTGCTCGGAAGCACTATCGACCATGCATGTCCTATAATAATATATCAGAGTTATTGAATATTTACAGGTATATTTACATTGGCATGGTTTGAAATTTAGCTGGCATTTGGAAAAGAGCTGCAGGTGACTGAAGTATGAAGTCTGAGTGGTAAGTATAGCTTGCTGAAGAAGAATTTTATTTGTTTGAGAGCTTTTTTGCTCTTTAAAACTATGGATATTGGAATCATACAGTAACACATTATACATATTGACACACACATAACATTTATTGTGATTCTAACATCTCATCCATTTCAAATAAACAATGAGAAAAACAGAAAGCTCTCAAAATGTTCAAACAGACAATTAGAATATAAAAGAATCGCTCATGAATAAAACGAGTCTAACATATTGATTTTCTTAAATTCAATGATTTTAAAAGATCCAGCCCGATTTAATCTGACGCAAGGTTTGAAGAATCTGAAGTACACATCACTGTGTTCTGTGTCCATTTTCAATTAAACAAAATTAAAAATGATTCACACTTCAGTGAGGGAGTCTTAGTATTGGGAGTCTGTTTAATGAATCGTTCAAATTGAATCATTAAGAAGAACCATTCATAAGAGTCATTTGTTTTCAAATAAGGCAGTACAGCTTTGGCCCAACAAAACAGAAAGAGCACACCTGAAAATGTAATTAACTCAAGCCGCCTCAGAAGATGATATCGGACACAATTGCATATAGGTTTTACTAACAGACTTAAGTTTATTTATACAAAGACACAAAGCAGCACAGATTGAATTTCCAGACACTATACAGTAGATTACTCTGTACTATCAGAAAATAAAGAGAAGTCAGCCGGTTAATATTTATATAGCCTTCACAGAGAACAGAAAGAATAGCAAAGGAGATAAACACTGATATCTAGGCTTCTTCTGATAGCTTCACGGTCTGGTGCGCAGACAGAGGACGTCTCGGGACAGACCAAAGCAGACAAATATTGACTTGCTAAACACACTTTCACATCAAAGACGCTTCTAAATTTATCTGCTCAAAATGAGCACAGTGTTGCACATTCATTCACTTGTTTTTTAGCTAGCTTTAAAGCTCTTAATCCATTTTGCCTGCAGACCAATTTATCTGGCCAGCAGGTCACACTCAGTCCTCCATTTTTCTCTCTCTCTCACTGTACAACACTGTCATTTCAGCTGTCTAGCTCCAGATATACAGATATACACATTCACATATAGAGACCTATCAGTACTGCACAGATGGATGCCTCTGTGCACACGCCATCCAATCTGCATTCAGAAACAATACTAATATCAGCAACAGGAAAATGTTTGTGTATGACCCTGCTCTGTGGCAGGCTAACCCTTCTACTACAACAAAAGGTGAAAGGTTCCATGTGTTTTCCTCTTCCTTTCTTGCCTCTCTCATTTCTTTTTTTTTTCTTCAGGCCATGGTGCCTTAAATTATGACTTTGGGCAGCTTTCCTGACGGAATAGTGAGAGGACAAAGGGCTTTCAGAAGTGGAGGAAACAGGAGCTGGGCTGGAGAGGAACTTGTAGGGTTAGCCTGGTGTGAAGTGGCAGGAAATGAGTGGAGCCTCTAGCATCTCACTGGCATCTCACCACGGTTTGAGTTCTGTTTAAGCCAACATTAAACTTAAGGTGAGATTTGTATAATTTGTAGATGCTAGCACATATACAAGGTTGGCACTGGCAAGTATACATAATAAAGATTATTACCCAGAAAGATCTGGCTAATACTTCATAATAAGTTTAAATTCCTTAACATTAGTTAAAGGATAAAGTTTCAAAAACTAAAAATGGCAGAAACCCCCCTTCTTTGTTTTGTATTAATATTGTTGTGTTTTATAATTATATGTTTTGTTAAAGTTGGAAAATTTTAATACATTTATCTGGTAAATAAAAAGAAAGAAAAGTATTTATTTAGATGTATTTTATTTTTACATTTGTTTGAGGACAAATACAATAAAAAGATCATTGTGTGATGTTATGTTATTACAATTTAAAATAACTGCTTTTTATTTTAATAAATTTGAAAATGTTATGTATTTCTGTGTAAACCATGAAAACTATAACAAACAAAATCTTTCAAAATAATAGCATCAATTTAAAATGGAAATATTTTTAACATTTTAAATATATTTCCTGTCAATAAAACTTACTGTCCTTTTTGAATGGTAAGTGCATATTAATATATTTCATGTTGTGTATTTAACAAAAGTCTTATGAACATTAGAGATGGGCACCACTAAATTTCTAAATTAAAACGATAATTATTTTTGAAAAATGTGTTTATCATTCCTTTATGATTTCTAATGCATTGACTTATTCAACCTTATTGCAATGTGTTTTCATTGTTTGTATATTTGATGGCTAATCAACAATATAGTTGGAATGGGCGATAGATGACGTGTTTTTAAGCATCTCACACAATGGGTGTTGCATTTTTCAAACCACATTTCCTCCTCAAACTTGAAAATCTGTAACTGTGAACCCCCAGAAATAAACAACCAAAACTGCTTCTTGAAATGTTAGTATGCACACCAAGAAAGAAAGGGCAAGAAATGACCTGCCTCTCCTCTGCTGCCTGATCAATACCTATGAGGTCGGCTGAAAACAGAGCGATACCTCCAGCCCTCTTTTATTTATCACTGGAGAACCTGAGAGCCTGACCATGCGGTGAACCCTTTCCCCAAACGACCACCGAAACTTCAACCAACCGCTGGATGCGACAATTGAGCCGTCTTTACAGTGCTGTAAATGCCTTTACTGCTGGGCAGAGCAGTGGGAGGCCGGTTCTGCGCTTTCCTTATTTGCCTTTCATGAGCAGTGAGGGTGAATCCAAGTCCTGAAATATAATTGGATGGGTCGACATCAATTTGAGAGTGGTTTTTGAACTGTGGTCTGTGGACCACTAGTAGTCCGTGAAGGATTCACTGACTGACAAAATGAAATGATTAAAAATAAAAACGATTAGTGTTAAAATTAATTTTAGAATGTCAGGTGAAGACCAAAGAGAGACAACAAGTACAAGCAGATATTAAAAACTAATCGGGAAAAGAATTCAATAGTGCTCATTTTAAACGATGGTTTGAGTGTCAAAAGCAGTCCTGAGCTTTGACAGTGATGTGAGAAATGCTAACTAGTAACTGACAAATGCAGCTAAGTGTTAGCACAGTCAAAAGTGCTAGGCTGTCAGTGCCAGGCTGCACATAGTTAACAGAGCCCATGTATGCTCCACAGGTCAATAACCTGTAAAGATTTAACATTTAGTGCCCATTATTTCCTGCTTTCAAGTCACACATTGTCAAAGGCACTCTCTAGTTTATTAACGCCCGGGTCAGGAGTGTGGGGGGAGGGGCCATGGGCTACACAACGACCTACGGGACAGCAACTAGAAACAATCATTATTAAACTGTTCCACATTTAACACAGGCGCACAACATAAAGGTGTAAAGGTTTAAAAAAAAAATAAAAATCTTATTTCGAAAGTTTCAACAACTCCAACGGGGACCAACAGGAACAAGTGCCCTGAACACGATGCACAAATAATAATAAAATTCAACAGAAAACAACAGGAAATACAAACACACTGACTTTAACAGCTCTCAGGTGCAGTCATTTCCATTTGTTTATTACTTGATTTGGAATTATTCTTCCTCTAATAAAAGTTAATCAGCTTCAGATTCAAAATTGGAACTGCAAACTTCATGATTATTTTTTTACGAACAAACTGCCACTAGCATAGGGTGCCAGATGACACAAACTGACCCTGATCTCTCTTTCCATTATGTCACAAGATTTTTTAAGAGAGCAGGAACCTTCCTTGGCTTAAAAAAAGTAAGGAAAGGGGAAGAGAAAGAGGGTGATGGCAGAAGAAAAAAAAGAGGAAAAAGTTACTTCCATAAAGTTCTTTTCTTCACAAATGTCGACTGCGCGACACCCTCTTTAACTTCCTCACTAAAACCTTTTACGACGTCCTCGCACTCGTTCCAGATCCACCGACTTCCTCTTCATCTTCTTTCGCTCTGCATCTGCACGTACAATTCCTGTACAATCACAGTTACAATCCACATCAACTAGACAGGATATTGATATGTAGTCACTAGATGGAATTTTTTCCCCTCGTACAAGCACCTATTGGCAGCACTTCTTCAGTCAGTTATATAATGTAATGCTATTCCAGAGAACATATATAAATAGATTTTTTCTACAATAGCCCCAGAATGTCTTAGAAGGTTTTGCCCTGTCAGTATTTGCCCATTAAACATTAATTACTCGTGTCGCTACAGACGGTTTCAAAGAGCCTGAGATAGAGGTGTTTTTCTTCAGCACTGAACTTGTTTGGACGGCCCAGGATTAGTATTCTGATCCACAGACGTGTTTGCAACAGTAATAACACAATATCCACGGCAGCTTTTCATGTTGAACCTCCCAGTGGAATGGATAGCATAAAAGCAACCCTTGTGTGTCCTGGCTACTTCCAGATGGGACTGCTTTTATCTTTTTTTTTTTTACATGAAAGCGCCGTCGGCAGATCTTTGCTTAGTGTCTGATTCACTCTTCAGCCAAAATATGAAAGTTTCAAAGAGCATTTCATAAGGGAGCTCTTCCATAAATGGGATTCATAGCTATTTAATCTGCGCTAAGAAATTGATCTAAAAGTTTCCCAAAGCAATCGGCTGAGCTAACGCAATACGCTGAAAAAAGCAAAAGCAAAAAAAACCCAAAAACGTGCCTTGGAGAGTATTTACTTTTATTGCTATTACGCAGAAAACAAATCATATTTCTTCCGGCATATGCATAGTCACAATGATGCTCTTTATATTGTGCTGACCCACAAATATACGGAGGAATAACAGGATTTTCTTGGGTGACTTAAACAGTTTGGCTTTTTTGGTTCGTGCTAAGGGGGCGGAGAGGATGTCATTAGACGTCGACGCATTTAAAAATAAAACCACACCGCTGCCGCATTTATTCAGAATGAAAACCTGGTAACATGCTGTACACGTCTATATACGGAGGATATAAGATGTAAAGGTCTCAAATAAGATGCCCCCCCGGGGAGGGAGAGAGAAGAGCAGGCGGAAACAGATGCGTTTGAATGGGATAAGCAGAATTCAGGCATTTATCACACTAGAGCACACACTGTCTTCATGGCCTCAGCCAAGATAAAGGCCAGGTGAGGCTTCGGTGGGTGGCAGCGCTGAAGGGTTTCGACAGTACCGTGTGCGCGCAGGGCTTTGAATGTACGTTTCACGCTAGAGGGCCCTTCTTAACACGCGGCAGTGTGCACGAATCCTCTGCCATAGAGGTGTGCTCGCTCGCTTCACTCAAACTCAATTGGACTGGCGCAGAGTGTGCCAACACATTCCACCATTTATTTCAACTCCTGCACCAGATGACCCTCTTAATCTTAATCTAATGATCACCGTCACGGAGGAGCCGTTAATGTCCTCACATCTACAAGATTGTGCTCTTTTAACGGCAATTCGTAAATAACTTTTTATCCGTGGCTACATCTAATTTAGAGACTTACAATCTAATGTATGCCTGCAGCTTCCAGTTTTACAGGAATATTTCAAGCAAAATTTTACATTTTGGCATCACTCATTCGCCTTCATGTTGATCCAATATTGATCCCTGTATTTCCAGTGGAAATATTTTGAAAAATTGATTTTGTATATACCGGTGTGTTTTTTTTTTTTTTAAATCAATTTTTATTTCAGTTTTAGTTCTTATACTACAAAAGTTAAACTAATAAGTAACAATGTCTAGCCGGAACAAATTAAGTAAAAAAATATATATATTATTTTAAAAATTCTTTAATTTCAGTTAAAGTTTTTTACATTTGAAAAGGTTTGTTTTTAGAATTAGTTAATAAACATAGTGATGAAATTAATTAGGAAAAGGAGGGAAAAAAAATCATACAGTTCAATTTTTGGGTCAACTACTCCTTTGATATAGTAGAAAAAGCCATTTAGAAAGTGTACTGAAGTATTGACATGAGTTTTGATGTATTCAATTCATGAATGAACGCACTGTCCGACTGCTCAGCACATTAGATGGAGCATGAAGCTGGTGGGAACTGTCCGAATTTGATCTGAATGCAAAGTGGACAGTGATATGATAAATCCACAAAGGATGTCTGTCTGCTCAGTGGCCCATCAGGCCTGGCAGAGCGGGTCTGGCCTCAACGATGAAAGAAAGAAACAAAAAAAACAAATCCATACTGGCCACAGGCTCCTCTCCAATCTATTTTCTGCTCAGCTGGTTTTAAATGAAGTTATTATGACTCATTAAAATGCCCGCAAGCTTGTGGAAGTCGGCCAATTACAATTTAAATTTAGCCTCCCCTTACAAACCCCCCCACCCCCTCCTCTCCAGCAGACCGACATCCCCCCCCCACACACACACACACGCACGCACGCTACCAGCAACAACACACAACGCCACTGCATTTCAACCACTGGCTCACAGCTGCAATCAAAGCCTTGAACTTTGAACACAAACAAAACCCAATAAACAAACAAATCATCATTTTTTCCAAGGACTCTGCCAGTGTCTAAAATCTGGTGGCGGAACTGCAACTTCAATAAAAAACCGGTTTAAATCAGTTTGACCTAAAACACTCGCAAATCAGAGGCTTGACTGATATGTGCGGTTAGTTCTGCAGGACTTGCAGGGAGGTATCCCTCCGATGCCGATTAATTATCAGCTATTGTTGTGAATGAGTGATGAAAACTTGATTAGGTCAAGGCATTCCCTCATATGTGTGTCAGCAAAGCAGAGTTATCAGTGAGGTGAAAGCGATTGTGCCATAAAGATTTACCGTGATATAAACTGATATAAAACTGAGATACGGCACAAAACAGCTTTCTAGACTGGATTGCGTCCAATGTTTGTTAGTGTCGTAAAACAATAAAAGAGCCTTTCGCTTAAACGCTATCAAAAACCCTGTCCACAATTTGAACAATTGCAACTGCAATGGCCTTAGAAATGACAGCATTCAAAATAAAATAAGATAAATACATACAAATTTAATTCATATTTAGCTATAATTATATATAATTAGTCTTGACAAATAGCTAATACAAATGAAGTTAGAATAAGATATATATTTTTGAAATATAATATTAATAT
The DNA here is from genome assembly GCA_032359435.1 of Enteromius unitaeniatus. Lineage (NCBI taxonomy): Eukaryota > Metazoa > Chordata > Actinopteri > Cypriniformes > Cyprinidae > Enteromius > Enteromius unitaeniatus. The sequence continues at coordinate 1,478,126 of JAUMHI010000025.1, forward strand.
AAAAATGTCAAATAAACAAGAACCCTGTCAATCTGAACTGCAATGGCCTAAAAATGAAAGCATTCAAAATAAAATAAAATAAAAAGATAAATCAATTTAAAAAATAAACACACACACAATTGTATTCATTTTTAGTTATTTTATAACAAAAGTTAAACTATTAAGAAACACTGTCTTGACAACTAGCTAATACAAAATAAATTAAATTAAATTAAATGTAAGCTTAAAAAAAAGTTGACATAATAGTAATATTAAAAATCTAAAATAAACAAGAACCCCGTCAACAATTTGAACAATTATATATATATATAAAGATTTTTTTTTTAAAGATTTAAAAAATGTTAACATAATATTAATAAAAAAATAATATATATTAAAAAATATGCTAAATCTATATAATCCGAAGACGTCACTTCAAATACATTACGTGAGTCAATTTGTGTTGCCTAATCATGCAATACCAACATCACTTCCATTCATAGCCACCCATCCATTCTAACGGCTGCAGAATTCCCTGCTGTAGTTGCGCCTCTGTGCGTTTCACCATATTTTTCAGAATGCTCGTTGTGCGTGCGCATATTGCGTGTTTGTGTGTGTGTTTTGCTGTACCGCTCTTATTTCCAGCAGAACAAATTAATCTGTGCCCTTCCAGCTACGCTCCCTTTTTGACAGAGGCTGCTCAGAGGAAAGAAATGATGAAGCAAATCCAAAATTCAATCGCCTGTGTTCTGTTTTAGAAGGCACACAGTGTACTGTACAGCCCATAAAACTCCCAAACAGCCTCCAGACGCTGCTGCAATCACCCTCCATCAAAACACTTTGTCTCGCATACAAAAATAAGACCCGGCATTGAGCTGAATACCAAATCAGCCCATTAGAGCACAGGGGCACTTGCTACTTAGCAACCAAAGGGATTTAAAGCTGCAATACCCGACAACAAAGGACTAAGATCAGGATCTTTTACAGGGTATTATAGCTGGTGTGAGCTTATTCCATGTTTTAATCAAAAAATGTTAACAAGATGATGGCTGCAATGAAAAGAGGCAGAGGAATGAAACAAATACCAAACATCCTTAAACGGAACATCCTAAAGGGGAAGAAAATAGCATAGTGATGTCGTTTTTTCATCCCTTTTCGCAGAAAGAATTGTGAAATATCAAATATGACTATGTAAAAAAAAATCTAAGCTGTAACAAATGCAGGAACAGAATATATCTTTAAAAAAAGGCAAAATGCATTGTAATATCAAAATTAATTATATATATATATATATATATATATATATATATTTCTGAACAATATGTTGTGTTTATATATTATATATATATATATAGTCATGAACAGGAAATTATAAAATCTCCCAGAATTCCTAAATACTATGATTTCATCTGAATATAT
>JAUMHI010000025.1:1481508-1566055 GCA_032359435.1 Enteromius unitaeniatus
TTTCAACTCAATATATATATATATATATATATATATATATATATATATATATATATTCAGATGAAATCATAGTATTTAGGAATTCTGGGAGATTTTATAATTTCCTGTTCATGACTTAAAACATTAACCACAGAGACATTAAGGCAGACATTAATATTTATCATGTTGGCCCATCCCAGGCTGAGAAAAATTGTTGTGTATTATTAAATTATTGTAGGTTACCCCTGGGCATCATGAGAATAAACTCATGTCAGCTTTTTGATGGGATGTAAACTTGTCAAACAATTACAGAGCCATTACCCCCATGTGTAATCATTTCTCCTGGACCTTATAGCGGAGGATTTATGTGGCACATAATTCAAACGCTGTTTTAAATGGGGATTTAATGTACATCAACAGGTCAGGGAAAGTATTATGGGTTTAAACCACCAGAGAGAACTTAGGGCACGCGGCCAAACAGAAGCTCAGGCCATTTATCCATGCGGCCCGTCATCCCCTGACTATTGCACATGAGGGAGGGAGGGAGGAGGAGGGTGAGACGGGGGCTTTATCAGCTGCTGCGAAGAATTTACATGAGAGCGTTGAGCACCAGGGCATTCTCCCCCTTTCCCCCCCACTCTTTATTTAGAGCCCTTTCTTCCATCCCACCCCTCCTCCTGTCCCATTTGCAGTCTCTCTATTTTGGAATATGTGGCTTGGAAAGCAGTCAAGTTTCATTAATTTCTAGTTTGGGTACAGTATGTTCCTGGACTCACATCTGCGAGCGATCATAAACGCTCTGGAATGTTGGCAGAACATCCAGACCTGCCGGCAGCTGATGATGTCATCACTGTGAGGGAAGAGCTGGCGAGGGGCCAGACTGTGGGAGCCCGGCGCTTTCTGACAGAGAGAGAGAGAGAGAAAGAAAGAAAGAGGGAAATGCTCTCTCTGTCTTCTCTTTTCCTCTTCCTTCATGCTTCACATTTTTCAGTGTCTCTGTTCAGCTGCTTATTGCAGTGATTCTCAACTGGAGGGTTGTGACCCATTTCTGTTTTGACAAGGTCACGGACATGAGAGAAAAGCCAATGTTAAGTGTAAATAACACTATGAAAGAAATAATAAACACCTATCTGTCACTTGAAAAAAGCTAACATGGGCAAGTTGCGTCAAACCTTTAAAACCATAAGCAAAACTATGTATTTTAAAAAGGTCACAGTTTACTGCCAACCATAATGTTTCTTTTTTTTAGGATCTGAATTGTATATTGGACATGAAATGTACTGTTATAATAATACTAATATTAATACTAATAATTATTATTTTTAAAATCTCTATATATGTATATATTGTATTTTAAAATATTTGACATTACTGTTGTATTATATAAACCTAAAATAAAATAAAAAAACTAATAACAGAATATTTAATAACATTTTAGATAAAATAAAAAAATATATTGTTTTTTTACACTGAAATCTATAATGAAAAATATATGAAATATATATTATTAAAAATATTAATGAAAAATAATATTTTTTATTTCTATATTATTTTATTAACACAATACTTTGTTGGGTCACCACTTGATGTCCACTCTTGAAAAAGCTCTCTACTATACACCAATCCACAAGCACAATTTTGAATCACTGTGACTTTTATTTGTATTAAATTATTTTTCTCACCTTAAAGAACGAGGACACAGATCTAAGAACTGCTCCTGTGCTTAAACAGGAGTGTCAACACATGCAGCTGAGGACATGAACCAGGAAACCAATGTGAAATGGGCTGACAAAAGCTCCTACACAACGAAGATAATAGCTCGGCAACAATGGAGCTAAAGAACAGCCTGCGGGCCAAGTAACACAGCCATAATTGAAACAGCTAATTCGCTGTCATCAAAAGAAAGAAAAGCCCATGTGCTTGCAAGTCAACTTGAAAGCAACAGCTGATAGATCACAATAGCCAAGAAAACGATTCCCATTTCTTCTAAATGAGTAGGTTAAGGAAGAGTTACAAAACTTTCCCTAAAAAAAACCAAAAAAAAAACCAGGCACATAGTGCATATATGTATGATTGCAATGGCAAAGGCGCATGCCAGGCTGCTGGATAGCGTACAAGGGGTCTTGCTGTGTTAGCCCTGTCTCAGTCTACTGAGCTAATGAAGTCAAGTGAGGTCCACTGACTGGGCCCTCTGGAGAATAACCCACAGACTTAATCAGCCTGGGCCAGGCACTTCGCCTTGCTAATGAGAGTGTTCACACAGTCCCCAAGTGTACGTGTGCATGTATGCATGTGTGTGGACAGTTCAATTCACCCAGCTTTGCCCAAATAGGTAGGTAGAAAAAAAATAGAGCAAGATTTTTATCCATTTTGCGCCTGTTGAAAGTTACTACACCTCAGGTTGTGGACCTTCTGTTTGCCTGGAGAACTGTGAAAGCGGCAGATGGTTAAAGTTACATGGAAAAAAAAAAAAGCTCCAACATTCAACAATGGTTGTTGACCTCTAACAGCTATAGTCAGTAAGCTGCAGATTAAAAAAATATTTAAAAGTTAAAAATACGGATGATATATTCCAAACAGCCTATGTTGATCTGTAATCCCAGCGAAAAGCTTTGCCTCTCCTTTTAAAAATGGATCAAAATATGTCCCTTGGCTAGCCTACCCAGACCACGCTCTGCACTCTTTGAAGTCACAAGGGAAGCTCACATAACACTAATAGCCTAGTCGTGCTCCAAATGGCTGAGTCACTTTTTTCCCCCCTTTTTTTGCTTCAGTACTGTGCTGCCTCACTACCCAGCAGCTCCCAGACCATGCTGACCTTAAACCTGAGAAAAAACACACACGCGCACTTTTCCATTATCAGCCTCTCACCGCAATGCACTTCCACCCAAACTCCAGGACACGAGGCCTCGAAAGCCCCAGAAGAAAAAAACTCAACAAAACAGCTACCAAAACCACTGCTGTCAGACAATAATTTGAGAAAATGACAACACAGGAAAGAAAAAAAAACAAAAAAACAAAACTGGCGCAAGACTCACTGTACATACTGTACCCTGGGCTGTGGCAAGCGGCCCAGACTGGCGCCCTGCCAAGTCCACAATAAAACAAACAGAGACGGCGTGCACCAGCCGAGAAGAGAAGGGGGGGGGTGTGTGTGTGTGACTGAAATGGTACACCACAATACACACGACATACCTAATACCATTCTTCAGCACCTTCTCCTGAAGACGAGGGAGCGGAGGAGGTGGAGGGCAAAGCCACTTGCTTGGTGTCACTGATAAAAATCAAACCGCTCAGAACAGGAAGGATAAAAACAGAAAGTTTGCAATGAAAGAACAAAGCAACAAAAAAACAAAACAAAACAATCAAAGAGCAGCGCCGTGTCTCTGCCTCTCTGCCACTGTCTGTGTCTATAAAAGTGTTTCCACTGAAAAGCTTGAGCATTACACAAGAGTGAAGCTCTCAAGAGCCAGACTGCTACAAACAAAAACCAGGTTAGCGCTGTGTGTCAAGCATCGAGCATATGAACGTTAAAACTGTTTTGTTCTAGGGGTTTTTTTTTGTGTTCTGTTTTGATGCACTAAAAATAAGCCGCCTCGCAATGCTCGCTTATTCTGCCTGTTGAGGGAGGCTGTCTGGGGCTGATTCTTTTGGTAAAGATCTTAAGGAATTATGACTGGTTCTTCTGCCGTTTTAAATGCAAAACTGCAACCGTGATTACCGGTGTTTCTCATTTTTGGTTCAACTTTAAGAAGGTGATGTAAATTTAGGGGAAAAAACAGAAACTGTATGTGGCAGGGTGCTTAATGAACACAGCCCATGAGCAGACCCCACTATCGCATGTCTTCTGGTGTTTTCCATCGGGTTTGTTTTAGATATCTGAGATCAGTTCAGAGGAGAGCACTTCAAAACAGCTGATTCTGGTGTGAAAACTGGTTTTCAGTTAAATAGCATATTCTAATATTAATTTTATGAAGTCGATGATAGAAGGAAGCAGCAGCAAAAGATAGAGATGACGAAGAAGAAGGAACAGCAGCAGCAAAAGAGGAGCAGAGGAAGACTAAAAGCATTAGAGGTAAAAAAAGAGATGGATGAAGAAGCAGCAGCATCAAAAGAAGATAGGATAGCAGAGGAAGATGAGTAAAACTAAAACAGCAGAAGAAAAGAAAGCAGCAGCAGAGGAAGAAGCAACAGCAAGTGAAGAAGCAACAGATGATGAGCAGAGAAAGCAGTGGAAGATGAAGTAGAAAAGCAACGAAAACAGCAGAAGAGCCAGAAGCAGCAGCAAATGAAGAAGCAATAGAGGGCAGGAGCAGAGGAAAAAGAAGCAACAGAGGAAGGAAGCTACAGCAAAAGAAGAGGAAGACAAAACAGCAGAGAAAATGGAAACGGGAGCAACGGAAGCAGCAATAGATGAAAAGGTAGAAGCAGAAGCAGCAGCAAAGGAAGAATCAATAGATAAAAAAGCAACAGAGTAAGAAGCAGCAGCAGCAAAACAAGAGGAAGATGAAGAGCAGAGGAAGATGAAAAAACAATGAACAACAGCAGAAGAATAGGAAAGCAGCAGCATAAGAATAAGAAAAAGCAACAGGTGAAGAAGCAGCAGAAGCAGCAACAGAGGAAGCAGCAGAAAAAGATAAGGCAGGTGAAGCAGAACAGGACAAGAAAGAATCACGAGGTTCAGGTTCAAAAAACATTGTTGTTTGAGAAAATGAGATTTGAGACTACGTTTAAAGCTGAGGACACTTGAGCTGCGGGGGCTGACATTCGGACTACAGTAAACTCCCGCAGTAATCCAGAGAGGGTGAAGTGTGAGGCCCCGCAAACACTAACAACACATCAAATGGCACTCGGTCCTTCTGTTTGGAGAGTCACAGAGCAAGTCAGTGGCTTTACAAAGGCCTTTTTGAAGCGTTCTCTAGTCCACAGTCTCATGCAACCCAGCTTCTGAGCACAGGATTATCCGCAGTCATATTATCCAAACTGCACAAGCCAGTCTCCCATAAGGATTTCTGGATTACTATAATGACACGGAACATACTTTCGCACGAGTACAGGCGTCTCTGCGGGTCAGTGCGGAATACCAAACAGAGGTATTCATCAGAGTTCAGACTCGGCCTCTTTGTCTCATTGCAGAACAGCTCTCATAAATGTCACCGTGCAGTACATGCTCCGTGGGCTGCCATTATGAGCGCACGGGTACTACAATATCTCCACAGAGTCTGTTATTGAACATGCATCTTGGGATTTGAACAGCCTCTAAAATAAACATTAGATATTTCCTTAGAGCAGCATCTGCCATGCTGAGTTGTGCATGAATTGAATTGGGCGGCCCAGCGTGAGATGTCACTCATCTCTCCACTCCACATGTTTTTAAACGTCCCTGCAAAAAGTCAATCTCATCTCACTATATGAAGATATTGACATTGAAATATTCCACCGGTGCGAGGCGGAAAGTTGGAAAGGTTTAGTAGTGTAATCTGTGAATTTGTTTTTAACTAATCTAATCTAATCTAAACCCCTAATTACTGTGGAATCAATTACCTCGGCACAGCACTCGCTCTTAATTATCATAAACCAGAGTGCGCTCGATAGGAGGGCAAAAAAATTTGACCATTGTGCATATCTGCTGTGCGGTAAGGACTTTGGCTTCTCTGGCCTGTGAATTTGGCAATCGCAGAGGGAGGTGAAGGGAGATTCCTGTTGGCCTGGGCTGGAAACCTGGAGTCCCACTGCTTTTATAGACTCTATATAAACCAGATTCACTATAGACCACGAAGAGAGAACTTTTCTATTAAAAGAAAAGACTCTCCACTTCAGGGAAAGAAAAAAAAAACACCCACATACAACCTCCTAAATTAACTGAAGACAAATGTAAATATTCAAGGATTCAATATATGATAGACAGAAACATACTAGAGCTCAAAAGTTTGGGGATTGTTTTTAAGTAATGCTATATAAATATTCTGAAGTAAATTGTATCATAAATATTATAAAAAAAGGAATGACCTCAAACTTATTATAATTTTTAATTATTAAAATCTAACTATATATTTACTTTAAATTATCTGTTGATTGCAATTCCTCTTCCTGTCGTTTCAATTCAACTTTCAAATGCATGAAACTGAAAGTGACAACTCAGAATTTCACACAACCCTTAAAACAAGCATCCTAATTAGTGATGTTACCTGAGTGAGACAGCAAGTGCATCCTTAGGCGCAGACTGTCTAGGAAGCGTTTTCCACAAAGCTCGCATCCGTAAGTCTTCATTCCGCTGTGCAGCTTCCTGTGGGGAGAAACAGGACAAAATAACATCAGCCAACACCGTTTATGCCACTCGCACAAAAACCAGGAAAGCACCTGGGTATACTAAGAGATTCGATTAACGTGCTAAATGGCAAAGACAGAATAGCATCATTTTACTTCCCACCACACAAGTCCTAAAACTCTTCTTACACCAGATAACAACATGAAGTGTAATAAGACCAGAGCCCTTGTTTTTGGGAAATGCTAAAGTCAGGTCTGTAAAACCTTTAGAGAGGAAGAAACCATTGTTTGCAACCACTTGAAGCTAAACTTGCACTTCTCCCTGTCACTTTAGCTAATTATTCCCATATTTAGACAATCGTGTGTATATTTAAGCCTGAATGTCATGAAATCCCTTAAAAGCAAAAATGATCAATGGCACATATGGTTACAAAATCCTATCGTTCACTCATTCAGTTCCCCAAGTGGAGATGAAGGAGCCCTTTATCTAAACAGGAACATATAGATGGCCACGAGTCCCCAGATAAGAGTGACTTTAACGGTTGAACCATGAGGCTAAGAGAGAAACATTTGTTTTCTTAAATTATAACATCTCTGAGTATAAGGGAAAGATTAACCCTGAATGCAGTCGCACAAAAGCATGAGCCAAATGGACTTTCAAAGCAGCTGCGCAATTGTGTCTAAAAGCTTGCTGAAGAAATCTACACTTTCTCAGTCCGATCAAGGTTTAAAAATCACACTCATGTTGCTTGCAACTACTAAAATGAAAAAAAAAAAACAACAACAAACGCTAAGTACTTAAAAAAGTATTTGTCTTTGGTCATGTCTTTTCTCGCCTAGGGCACCAAGTGAGTCAGGACTGCCACATGGTGCCCCATTGAGTACAGGAAGAGACAAAGATCTCCTTTTGTTTCACTGTCCCTTGGATTAAGCTTGAAACCTGGTGCTGAAAGGCTATGTTTAAGTGTATTAACCATTTCTTTCATTAGCATTCTGCTTTGGCCCTTACCTATGTGTGGATTCAAATCAACTAGTGAATGAACATGTGTGACTTTCTCAGGCTTCAAAACAAAAGATCTCGAGCATCTGCATCTTTTCAACGCACTAATCCTCAGGTGCGTTGCATCCGATTGCTAATATGCAAGTAGACACAATAGAAAGTCAATGCAAGCAAACTCAGGCTGGTCACTGCCACTCGTTAAGAATATGAAACAGTCACGCCAGGTAAATGGTTTTATGGGTTGCGGTGGAGCGGCGGGTTGCTCAAAGTACAAGGTTTGTAAGAATGCCGCGAGAACACTGGCAACTTGCTGCGAGTGGTGAACTGAATTGGTTTTTATTAGCATACTTACAGCATTTGGTAATTGTTTCCAGAGTGGTAATTAGCTCATTGTTTGCACTTTAGTGCCAAATGTATACATCTTTAATGAGGAACAAAGACGTGTACTTTCTTGGCTTTCTATTCATACAACATAGATAATGGGGACTGCACAAGGCAGGTTTTTGTTTCTTTAAACTGTGTCATTCTCATGTTAGTGAAATCCATAAGCCGTTTGGGTTCAATCGATTCTTTGGTTGATTCTTCTATAAAGACGCACTAACCAAAAACTGTTTTTTATCAAAAACCCCTCGGTTTGTTTGAAGTTGAGAATCAGCGTCACATGCTGGTTTGTAATGATTTAAGCTTTTATTCTCTGTTCTTATAAACAAGAGTTGGCAGAACATGGAAATAGTGGCAAGAATTATGAAGTAAGGAAGTGTGGTTTAACCTCAGCGACAAAGAAGAAAAGAAAAAAAACAAAAAACAAAATGGCAATGGAAAACCATTGGAGGGTTGAGAATCACAAAAGAGAGACTTCAGAAAATAAACAAAAGAGGGGGGGTGAGCGAAAACTTGCAACGCATCCAAAATCCTGATGGCTGTCTTCTAGATGGGGATTGTGGAGACCCAACAAACAAAGAGAAGAATGAAGCAGCAAAGCCCTTTGGCAAGCTGCAAGTAATTAAAAAGGCCTGTAAACGCCTTCCAGGATAAAGGGCACTTCAAAAGACGGGCGGGCGAGTGAGCGCGCGAGGGGGAGCTGGGAAAAGCCAGGGGTCTGTGCACCTTTGGGATCTGGGCTAATGCAGCACAATACAGAGATACTGTAGGGGGAACACTCAAAGGCCTTTGTGTGCCTTCAATCTAGCCATTGTCCCTCTCCTGAGGTCTGAGGAGAACGCGCTTCCACTGATTAGAGACTGACAGAAAGCGCATACTGTCGGAGTGACCCTCCGAGCCCTGAGGGGAGAGCTGATAGAAAGCAGACTGGCTACTTGAGGCAGGAAGGACTTTCACTATATATAGTACATTAGAATAAGAGACTTGTGCAATCATCAAAACTTTTACTACCTTAACAAATGTCACTGTGAATTAGGGCTGCGCGATATATTGGCCGCAGGACTGTCAGCTACAATGAAAGGATATCACTAAGACATTATTTCTCATTTTCATTAAGCTTAACTTGATATGCTACAAGATAAAAAAAATAACTGAAATACAATTCAGAATTGTGAAAAACACAAATGAAAATACAAATACAAATAAATCTAAATAAATAGATATTTATTTGTACTTGATTATATTATCTTATCTTATATTATAAAAAACACTAATAATTCTAATATTTACTAAATATCTAAATGAAGATCTATTTTCACACGGTCATGTCATGCCTAAATTAATTTTTTTCTTATTCATATTTTTAACGAAACACTTTAAAGTTAATAACAAAACCATCCAACCAGCCATTTGGTTTTCATTTTTATTTTTTGTTTTAAAAGATAAATCAGTGTTGGTTATACAGTAATGGTCATATATGAATAGTCAATGATATTGGTCATATATTGATTGTTAGCATAATTGATAAAAACTAAATATCAGCACATCAGTATCTATCATGCATCCCCAGTTTTAAATTTTAAATAAAAAAAATGTAAATAAAAAAAGTTTTAAATATATTTTTAGTGATTTTGCATTCAATTTTACCTTGATTGAAGCAGTCAGACGTTTACATGCAGTACCACGGTTTGCTTCAAATCAGAGGGAGGTAATTAGTTTTATCTGTGCTTCATTTTTACAGGGCGACCCTGGATATGACATGCTCAAACATGCTTCCAGCGTGGAGTGAGGCAGCAGTCCTATCGTAAAGGTAAAGTCACCTGCCCTTGCAATTACGACAACTTCTATTTTCTGGACAACCAGAAGTAAAGCCTCTGTAGATTTTATGGGACATATATGCCCCCGCACCCCACCTCTTCAAGACACACACACACACCTCGTATGTGTGAACTATGCCAGTTCCTTTTCCCCTCAGGCCTTTCCAACCAGCTGTGCTCTGGCTTTGCCACAGAAACTGTAGATGGTGTGTGTGTGAAAGCAGAAGAGAAAGGGGAGGGGTGGCACTCCGAGTGCCTGAAACAGACTGACTGTAGTCATTAAGGAAGCAGGCATAAAACTCTCAAGCCATTTACTCAGTTAATAAGCGACTTTGTCTAACAGTCAGTTTTGACAACGGCAATAAATTTTAAATTTATGTCAACAAAACATATGCTGAACACCTCATTTCAATGCCGGAGTGGCGTGCTGGCTCGTAAATCAGCCCTGTGTTTGAAACCCGAGTAGATTACGGTCCTGTGTTATTGAGCTGTTAGAGCCCGGCCCATATAAACCTGAACTTTCTCACTCCTGAGTGGACCCCAGGCAGTACATCATAGCTAGGAGTTTCCCTGTCAGTGTGGCCCACTTGCTGCCCCCCAGCAGGCCGGAAACCCTGAAAACACTAGGTATAAACGGCATGCGTGTAGGTAAAATTACAGATTTTCCACAATGACTGGTTGGATGCATGAAATGACTACCTGACCGATCAGCTTTTACAGGATAGTTCACTTGAAAAACAAGATTCTGTCATCATTTACTCACACTCGTGTCGTTCCGAGGCCATATGATTGGCTTTTTTTTGGTGAAACACCAAATGTATTGATATAAGAATATAAATATTGAAATAATATATAAATATATAAGAATGTTGGTAGTTAAACAGCTTTGAAGAGAAAATTGACATACATTATATATATAATATAACATAATATATGACAAACACAGTGTACCTACTACTGTAGATCAAATTAATGGTTAAATTATTAATGATTAATTTATGGTTAAAAAAAATTCTCTCTGATTCCCTACTTTCATATCTTAAATGCTCATAGGCCAAAATGAACAGAAAACACAAAAAAGTTCTGATCAAATTCTTTGTTTATGTAGTTATTCCATTGATATACTACAGTTATTTTGTATTATGTTGGCCACAATAACCATGTTCTAAAATTCTGATAGTGACAGCACTATATCAAAATCATCACCTCAACTAGCTGATGGATGAATTGGTAAAACTTGCAATTCAAACTCCTTTTGAAAAAATATATAAATAAATTCCTTTCAAATTTTGAACTATATTTAACTGAAGAAGCTGGTTCAATGCTAAATGCTCATGTCTCTCATGACAATAAACTATGCTCTACTGTCTGCCATCTACTGTCCTCTATGCTGTTCTTTTCATCCTAGAGCCTTTCATCTGTCTGGCCATGCCCTGATGAAACAGGTTGGAGCACCGCTAGGTTTAAGAGCAGCGTGCTTAACAACTGTGGTGGAGGGGCATGTGACACTAGCAGCGGTAGAGGCTACAAACGCTAGGCCAAAGAAATGATAATGCAAAATAATAAAGAAAAAAATAAAAATCACGGGAGAGTGGAAGGCTGTTCCTGGGAACAGAGAAGCTGGTCCGTGCAGCCAACCATGCCCCTCATTCATCTGCTTTTAGAAGGTCCCACTCCAACTCTAAAAGGCATGCCGGCCCATGTGCGCACTCAGATTAAGGTATTTGTCAAAGGGGGCCAACAATGCACAAGAGAGAAAAAGAGAGAGTGGGGTGGGGGCCAATCTGTCAATCCAAAGCTGCACTTGAGTTTAATAGAGATTTCAGTGAGGTGTTGACACCACACTGCCACAACATTACCATAATGATGATTAATGTTAATTGACTTTTCAAAAGATCCTCTTCATAGTAAAAGACAGTTGACTGACCTTGGCTACAAAGTGTTTTATTATTACAATGTACAAATCGAAAACAGAAGAATGGAACAATGTAAACCATTTTAAAAATGCTGAATTTTTTTTTATATCAAATATACCACCATATTGGGGGTCTCTACGATCAATCAAAATATTTTGTTTTAAATCAGAAATGAATTGTTTTCTTCAACAAAGATAAATATAAGAATAAATACTAGAAGAAAAACATGAAAGAAAAAACACAAAACCGGTTTCGTCTCGCTTCTGAGGGATGAGACATCCCTAAACTGACTGTTTGCGGTATATCTGCTTTATTTTAGCAATCTTCAGCGAGACTACCAGCATGTCTTTTCCCCAGTCTTTTCCAGTCCATTAAGAATGAATGAGGCAGACAATGGCGAATCAGATGGCGAAAAAACAAAAAAACAGAACGACAGCATCAACAACAAAAACCAACCAAATTTCAGCTGTTCGAGATAAGCCCACCCTTAACCCCTGCAACTGCATCCATGAAAAGCCATTACTGCGTTTATGAGCCGTGCGCCACTTCTCCCTCGCTCTCTTTATCTCTTTCTCTCACACACAATGTGGTTACGCTCTATAAGATACAATTGTGCTTGAATATATTATTTTGACTGACAGAAAATTACATAGTACTGCCAGTCTCTCTCACTGTTTACCAACCCTGTCTTTATGTCTATCCTTTGTTTCAAGATCTTTTTTCTCTGCCTTTTTCTCATGATCGGAATGTATCAAATGGCTGCGTAATTCTCAGCGGCGCGGGCTGTTTATCAGGAGTCCTCCTGTACATATCAATGACTCGGCCCTCTCTCCCTGCGGCGAGACATTCATATGAATTCCAGCCACACTCACACATACTGCAAACTCGTGCTAAGCATAGATGAGTAGCGGCTGAAGAGAGACACAGACAGAGAAAGCGAGACAGTGTGAGAGCCGACGGTGGCTGACTTTATTATGATCCAGAAAGGGCTTCATTCCTCATTATACACACACTGATTTCACCCACAGCTCGACAGATAAGGATAGACAACATTTACAACATGAGAAGAATATGGCAGGCAATCAAACCTTTAACAGGCCGTTTCCAAATAGCGGCCAAGAATACGGCTCTGTTCCAAAACCTAGCGAGCAGCAGCCTACACAGGCGTTATGAGGATGCTCCCTAAAGCGAAGGCTCTTAGTAAAGGTAGTTAGCATGACTACGCTGCTTAAAGATATAGTCACAACAGTGAATTTTTGGTGCATTTTCTAATAGTGTTTGCACCATCACACAAAATTCCAGTTTGCATGGATTCGTACCGAAACAAACTGATTTTGCCCTCGGGACAACTATAAATGCGACCAGACCTTAAAACATTTGATTCTGGCCAAATTTTACAGTAGCATGACAATCTCATAACCCAGTCTTAATGGGGGGAAATCCAAAAGGGCGAAGCAAAATAAATGATTCTAAATATTTATAATTCATTCAATACCAAAATGAAAAACCAACAAAAAACTAAAGCAAATTAATCTAAATATTTTATGTTTATTTACTATGAAATGTATTTAACGTCTATTATCTTATTCAATACTGAAAAATAACTAAAACATCATGAGTTAGCAAAGGTGTTCTAATCTAAATATTAAGAACTGCTTTAATAAAAGTAATATGATTAAACTAACAAATACACACGTTCAATCAACAGAATATGGACTATTTTTATACTTGTTTATGCATGCTATGTCTATTAAAGAGTTAGTTCACCCAAAAATGATAATTAGCCTGTTTTACACACCCTAAAAGCATTCTAGGTATGACTTTCTTCTTTCAGACAAATTTAATCGTAATAATACTAAAAATTATTCCGCAACGTTTAGAAGGGGAGCAGGCAGGTGTTTGCGTTCAACAGTGCAAAGTAGTCAAAAAGCGTGTGCATCAATAATAAAAACGGGCTTCACAGAGCTCCCAAAACTTTTTTTCCTCACTTCTGCTCACTGTCAAATGTGCAGGTCTTTCCAGGTGGATGTAGGATGTATGCATCACGTGTGCGGTGGTGAGAAGCGAACAACACAGAAGCATAGAGTGGCATGGAGACAGCAAAGCAAAACTCTGGTCATGATATTAAAAGCAAAAAAAGGGGACTTGAAATAAAAATGTAGGAGGTTATAGATCTTTAGACCAAGAAGAGACTGGTAAAGTAAAGAAACTTTGGTTCCTTTGCCATTTAAAAAATTTAGAAAATCTTTCAAGACTAGCATATCTCACAGATGTGTGTGAGACGCATACGTCAACTGCCAGAATAGCTTCTGTGCTGACAGATAGTGGAAGTGAGAGAAAAGACTTTATAACATTTTAAATATAGATATTTTTCTTACACAAACACAGGTATTTGCTACAGAAGGGCTTTATTCACCCCTCCGGGAGCACATTTTACCAAAGATGCACACGCTTTATTTGACTAGTTTTAGACTGTTGTACAAAAACACCTGCCTACTCCCATTCTAAAGCGTGGACCAGCCAGGATCTTTAAAAAATAAAAAACTCCAACTGGATTCGTCTGAAAGAAGAAAGTCATGTACACCTAGGATGCTTTGAGTGTGAGTAAAACATGGCCTTAATTTCATTTTTGGGGAACCAATCCTTTAACGCTTGTTAGAAAATCATTAGTATAGCATTTGAAAATAAATTGCTTATGAGGTCACAGTTCATTCAGTATGCCAGCTAAGGTGGTACTTGCTTTAGTAAGTAGGCCGTAGATAGCAGCTCACTAGGTTTCGAAACAGAGCTGCTGTGTTTAAAAAAAAACAAAAAAAAAACAGCCCTGTTGCACAAAATTACCAAAGATGCCCTAAACATTCTTTTTGTTTTTTACGGCCGATGTCATCAATAAATCCCTGCCTTGTTTTGTGGATCAATCTTGTTTTTCGGCGAACATCCCACGCTGGGTGGCTGAACCACACCGTGGAGGCTAGGTTAAATAAGCAGCATGTAGTCCAGGCTCTTCTATAAGAAGGGAGGGGGGTCTCTTCAAAAACAAGACAGTGAAGGTGTATTGGGAGACTGGGGCGTTGAACAAAGCTCAATTATGTTGTCCGGGGGAACGACACAGCACTCCTTTCATTATCCTTTCGAAGCCTCTTTTCTGTGGAGTCAACAGGCAGAACTGTGGCGCATTAGCCACACACAAGAGCTCTGTCAGGAAGCGGGCTTAAGCCGGCGCTCCTAATTGCGCTACCTGGGAAAAAGAGACACATTCCCCCCGTTCTAATCCACAATTTATACCTGCACCCTCAACAGCAGCTCAGGGGAAAGGATTCGCACCTAATGCCTCATTCACCGGCAGCCATTATGAGACAGCCTCTGTCATTAACCTAATGACACAAACTAGAGTGCTATGACCGGTGCATTTGCCAATAAAAGGGATACCGTGACGTTTAAGGTTATTGATAGCGACAAAAGGATGGGTCTTTTTTTTGAGGACACTCATGTTTGCAAATATATCAGGTCTGTGTTCAGTGATTAGCTCGGTGATTTGAAAGCCTGTGACACTTACAATAATAGCTGTGCCGGCTAATCAAGGGTTTGCGCTTCTTGGTAAAAATGAGAACGGAGAAAAGGAGAGAGAGAGAGAGCGAGTGAGTGTGGAAAGGAGAAAACAAGAAAAGCGCTGGGTTAACTGACATCTTTAAGCCTGGCAGAGTGAGGTTAAATGGCAGCGCGAGCTCCCAAATCCTCTTTTTCTTCTCCTTTTATCACGACGCCAGCCTCTTTCTATCTCTGAATATAGCAATTCTTTCATTTCTCAACATTCCTTAGCAGTTTGTTATGTTCTTGTTTTCCTCCGTTGCCATTTGTTGATCTTCAGATCTGTGAGGCTAGCGCACACAAGCGCGTCGTGGCTCTATAAAAAGCCCCAGACGAGAGTTCCCTCCGCCATGCATTATTCATGGGCATCACCTTCAATCAAGTGGCAGAAACCTCAAGGATGTCTAACTTTAGGTCTTCTCTTTTTGAAAAAGAAGACAGAAGCAGGCAAGAAACATTCCAGTGTGTCTTGTATAATTTATTCCCTGTTCAGATGACATCAAATACTTGTACCCTCTTGTGTGTTCCAGTTTATATCTGCCATGCTCCGGGAGAAATACATTTCTTCCTGTTCTAACAAGCTGGCACCTGTTACATTAATAAAGTAAAATAAAAATAACAACTTGTACAAGGCGGAATGTGCAAAAACAAGATGCTAAAATTTAAGAGGAACAGCCTGTGAAGCGAAGCACAGACGTATTATCACTAGCATAAAAAAAGCCTTAACCTCAACTCATATCATCATTATCGCCACCTGCTACGACGGTCTTTGTAAACAGACATGTTTGGTTGTCTGGGCACGGGCACAAGAAGGGCATTAAAGGCTTGCACAGGCCACTCGTTGAGATGATTTGAGCTCTAGCTGCTGCTTTCGGAGCGTTACGCAACGACTTGAGGCGGAATGCGATCTGTGGACAGTGACAGGTGGGGGCTCGCTGGTGGTCCGCGGATTTATAGATTTCGTTTTGGTTTGATTTATGCTTTTATTTTGGTTGGTTGGGCTGTCCAGACAGGGCACTTCGACTGAGATTGACCTCAGAAACATGAGACTGCGTAAACACCTCCACCCTGCGGTGTCGTGATACCGCCCCGTGCCTCGCCCGGGGGGGCCGCAGAGGGAGTTTCAGGTGTTCGCAAAGCCCACACGTGCACGTACCCTGCAAAAGAGGTGGTATCTGCACAGTCATGCCCCCACCCTCCGCCCTGCTCGAGAACAGCAGTGGTCTGAAATAGCCAGGCTGTAGCATCCCTTCGCCTGCGGTAAACAAGCCTCCCGTCTGGCACGGCCGAGCGGCATCCGAGCCCTGCTACGTGCAGAGTCACCGTCCCTGTTACTCACCCACAAACCAGCCTCTCACCGAGAAAGTGCCATCAACAGCTCGCATGCAGAGGAAGACAGAAGAAGAAGAGGAGGGGAGGAAATAAAGGCGTGAAGACATACTGAGATATTGAAAGAGAGACGCTGAGAAGGGGTCAGACGGAATAGAATGGAAGCACACAAAACACGGCAATGTCAAGAATGTGTGCCGTATTAGATTTCCGCTGTATGCGGGACATTGATAATGGCTCTCATAGAGATTTCGTGTCACCCCGTCTGGTGGTTTGTGTCGCCTCTGCGCAGTTTTTTTTACAGAATAGGCCAGTGTGTGAAGCTCAGCTGAGTGCAGTTATGAAGCGCATGGTGCTCTGCAAACTGCATTAGAAAAATGAGAGGCAAATTTTGGCCGCATAGCAAGAACCAATTCACTAACACTTAAACACTTGAGAACTCCTGACAGCTCTCTTGCTCTGACAATTACAATTCTGGCAAACTGGTCCATAACAGCAAGGTTGCTTGAGTGAGGACCAAAATATTACACTAGTGCAAAGCTGAAAATCCTAATGTTCGAAGTGTTTAAAAACATTAAAATATTCATATATAAAATAATACACACACACACACATTTACATACACACACATATATACATATATATATATATATATATATATATATATATATATATACACACACACACACACATATATATCTATATATATATCTATATATATATATATATGCGTGTATGTATGTATGTATATACAGATTTTTATTTACTGTGTTTTGCTGTTCATCCTCTATAAAGTCTATTCAGCAATATGTAACATAGCATTTTGTTGAAACTCGTTGAAAAGAATAGTTTCCATACTGACTGAAACAAAGCTTAAGCACTGCCAGATAAGCTATCAGATGGGTCCCGGATCAGTGCCAAGGGGCAAACACCTCCACTGATGCTTATTTACAGTACTGGGAGCAGGAGAAGTCATAGATTGGGACTGAAGAGGTTGGAGGGAGCAATGGCTGTGTGATTCAGGTCCAACCAAGGCCTCATTACTGACCGCCCGCTGTCTGAAAACGAAGAAAGTAGGGTGAAGGAGCCTTAGCTCTGGAATGAGAGCGTAAGGAGAAATCAATACGGCTCCCATGACCCAGTCGCGCGTTGCCTCTCATTGTGAGGGGAAATCAAAACAGACTTCTGTACAAAACTAATAACTATCAGCAGCATGAATGCCTGGGAGGACTTGTCACTCCTGAGCTGGGTGCTTGGTGAGAGAGAAAGAGGGAGCGAGAAAGATGGAAATAGAGCGAGTGGTCTAGCCAGACACATCAGTCTGTCTTTCTCTCTCTTTCATCCTTCACATCTCAGCAGGGGCACAATAACAGCACGCTCTGAGTGGCTGGATGCAGGTACACAGAAAACACACATAAGCCTTTCTGAGGTCTTTTAATGTGCTCCTCCACCTGCCATGTTACATCACTTTCATAGCCGCTCAGAGCGATGCGTGAACATTGCGAATATTATTTTCTTAATCAGTACGGTGTCTTGTTTTCCAGCAGACGTATCTAAAATAGATGTATAAAGATATTTACTTGACAAGCTTTATTTCAACCAGAAATACATCTGATAAGATTCCCCCCAAGCCCCCCCAAATAAAAACTTAAAATATTGGACCCCCATCCAAATATAGTAAACGTTACCCTTAAAACAAGGAAAAAAGCTAGTAGTTTTAAGAAAAATATTTTAAATTTTAATGTTTTTTTTCCTAATATTGCACAATATTGTTCCAAATAATTATCTAATTTCACTAAGTGAAAAAACGCTAAGCTCTGCGCATGAGCAATAAACTGTTCACGTGATTTAGCTGTAAAATTCTTGAAAGCGGCGGCGTCATCTGTTCCACGCATCTGAAGACT
The DNA here is from genome assembly GCA_032359435.1 of Enteromius unitaeniatus. NCBI lineage: Eukaryota > Metazoa > Chordata > Actinopteri > Cypriniformes > Cyprinidae > Enteromius > Enteromius unitaeniatus. The sequence goes on from JAUMHI010000025.1 coordinate 1,499,690, forward strand.
ATGAATAATGCATTGAGGAGTGGTGAGCGCTGTAGTGGCTGCTCGGCTTCATCAAACACTCCGTCCTCAGTAAGGTGTCATGTCTTTCAACAGATGCATGCAACAAAAGAGTAATTAATAGCCCAGCGGCGAGTGTTAGAATCCCCCATGCCTCAATATGTCTTCATTTGCCATCCAGTATGCGGCGGGATGGAGCTTTCTGCGGGCCATGTTTCTCCTCATTATGCCCATCAACAGCAGCCAGTCTCTGCGGGAGTACTCACGAGCTCATTCTGATTCACGCCCCACTAACACACTCCATTGCCATAATGTATAGAATAAACAAGTCATGCTGTCTGCATATAAAAGGTCCTCAGAAGAACCTCTTCATGTAGACAAAGTATAGACCAGCAGACGCATGTCTTCATAGAACAACTGCAGGGTGCGCAAAAAAAAAAAAGAGATGTGTAATAATTGGATATTAAATGGATCTGAAATGAAAGTAGGACTGGGGATAGCTGGGGCACTTAAAAATTACGTTTCTGAAACTTTTTTTGTCTTTGATATGATATAAAAGAACTGAAGACCCATTACTCTAAACCAGGCTATATCATCTGAAAGTTTCAATTGATCCCCAGAGGCGAAATTTTGAAATAAGCAGTTCCCCTGGATATGTATGCCATGATATATCTCCGACATGACAGACAAAATGAGATTTTGGAGGAATCTTGTGAGCTTTCCTAAATATATTGCTGCATCTATCATCTCATCAACTGTACGACACCACATATGCATTATTATCTGGCTTCAAAATGTACGCCTTGAGCTAAAAACATCAATTTCTGAAAATCATGGTATAAAATTCCAATTCCCAAAATTATGCACATAGACGATCAAGCCTGTTACCAACTGTACATAATACAGAAGCTGCATTTGAAGCAGCATATTGTGTATTTTACATATATTATTATATTATAGAGAAATATAAGCTACCTAATATATAAACACTATAAGAATAAATGCACAGTAAAAAAAAAGAAAAAGAAAAATGTTTCAATTTGGATGCGATTAATCAACATGAATATTTTCACTAATATATGGAAAAGCTGCATGTAAACAGACTGCTTCATTCTGAATTTATACAGAAATTGCAGTATTACTGAAATAAAACTTAATTACAGTAATTTGAATTAATTTAATAATTAATTAAAACAAATGACTAATTATTCAAATAAGGTCAAATGTGACCCTTTGTGTGAAGTGTAACTTTTACTACTTAATACTGGTTTTGTAGTCCAGAGTCACAAACATAAACTATACATATAGAAATATAAATAACTTATAAAAAAGCAACACATAAGGCAGATATGTTGTGCTAAACTATTCTATGATATCACTAAACAATGTTTGTAGTTTATGAACAAAACAAGTCTTTTTAATTTTACAACTTTCTATTTTTTTTTTTATTTTTTTTTAAGTTTTGAAGATTAGGCTGAAAATACTGTTTTCACCCGGGAACACATATGATTAGTGCTGCATTCTCTATCGAGACGCTCAACAGGTTAGTATTGCTGCTATTCAGACCTCCATGCTCTCTCTAGGGGCTTCAGGGTCAAATGGCACTTTTCACGCAAGTGATGTTGTTTTAAAGTCCACCGACTGACGCATTTAAATCAGCATTTTAACAAACGTCTCCACCATCCCTCACCAAAAGAAATCCCCCTTGTGTTACTCGAGACAAGCAATTTGCCTTTTTCGTTGTTTGCTTGACCTAGAGAAAACAATTTCAAAGGGTCTTCCTGTGGGTTTAACAGCTCAGTTGAACAGGTAGGCACCGGGCGGCTTTTTTCCCCCGGAAGATGAATTGGTGAGCTGTCGGTTCCAGACAGGGCGAGTAGTTGTGTTTCTGTAATAGGACACTGGAAGTGTCTTTGATTAATGAAAGTCTGATACTGAGCTGTTAGAGAGCCTTCCTACTGAAAGAGCGATTGAAGCGGGGATACGTGGCGACAGATGCAGGAACACGGCTGGACCTGGAGGAGAGGACGGGTTTGGACATACTCCCTCATAAAGCACATGAGGGGGTTCAAGGGTTTGAAATAGGAAAGCGGCGATGGGGTGCAAAAACGTCCTGTGGACAGAAGGGGAGCCATTAGAGAATGGCTCTTCTGATGAAAAATGACACACATTAAGTGGCGAGGCAGTCACGGGGAGCGATTATTTTAAGCGTCTTAAGTATGATCACTTTAAATCTAAAGTGTACAATAAAACTAATTTACTGCATTTCATTAGTTTGGAGACAAATGCGACTCAAGTTAAATCGTAATTATGAGCCAGACGTTACAGGATTAGATTTGTCTGTCTTTTAAGCTTTCATCAACAGCAGAATCCTTTTCCTGTAAACCAAGTCGTTTCATTCTTGTTTTGTCTAAATACATTTCTTCTGTCTTTTATTTAGAACTTCTTTCCCCTGGCTCGAATCTTAAAACCTCAAGAAAACACACTGCGCTCAAGCAAACACGTCCTCTTCAAAACATGTTGGAAAGGTTTTTGTTTACCCGGTTTTATAAATGCCCAACAAAGCAAAGTTTGTGAAGCAAGAACACTCTGTCGAGCTGCTGACAGGCCAAACTCTGTTCCAACGCCTGGGGAGAACTTTAAATAAACGATTGTCTTCATACAAAATGTCTGACAATATAGTCACGAACGTCCTTCCATTCCAAAACACGCTTTTGCATTTGATAATAGTTGGAATTAAACTACTTTTTATTCAAAAATAAACCAAAACGAGGGAATCGGATCACTGCGGGATGATTGGCTGCTTGTTGTTTTGCACGTTTATTGAGCAATTGCATTATTACATTTCAAGGCAGAACATGTTTTAACAAGCTGATTAGTATCCTAAGATGACTGCATCACCATCAAGGGCTTTCCCTCCGAGCGCTTGCTTTATAAGCCTTTTTTATAACACGTCACCCAAAACGGTTCAAGATGGCCAGAGCAAAGAGAGATACGAAAAAGCCGACCTTCAAAACAAGTACAACAAACATTTTCCCCCTTCAAAAAAAAAAGTGTTTTCTCAGTTCCCAACCCCCCCTTGTGCCAAAAACAGGATTATTTTTGGGGGGGGGGTGGAGGGTACGGAAGAAAGGATGTTTATGCTTGCCTCGTTTCTAGGCTGTGAGCTCTCCCAAGGGAGTGCATTCCTCACCCAAAGCATGACTAAAGGTATGTGAACCATCTGGACAAAGCCACTGGCCACAATGGCCCTACACACCCTAGCCAAAGAAGCCTTTCATTCACTGGCCAGGACCTTGATATCCATCTGCTTTAGCAGGGTCAACCATCATTTCAACTGTTATCAATTGTGATTGGTTGCTTTTGTTCAGACCAGGTACACCGTAAAAATGATTTTCCAAAGGTTATTACTATTTCAGTACATGTTTTAGAGAAAAAAACTAATGCAGTCTAGGGCTCGCGATAAAATAACAATAACAATATTTAACAATATTAAATATTAGCGGCAACAATGTTTAATCGCAACATAATTCTAAGATAAAGAGATACCAAATGAACACTGTGTGCAACGACTCAATCTACTCAACGGCTTTTCAATCTATATACAAGAAAAAGAAATTGACATAATTTACCTTGAATTTACTGTAGTAACACAAACTGCATGGTATTGTGGCAGAAAGGTTGGATATTCGTATTGAATTTCATGTTATTAAAGCAGACATGTTTGTTAGGGTTTTTTTGTGATTAAGCTGTAACTAAATGTATTAAGACAGCTGTTAAACACCAAGAAATTACAATAATAAGTTACATTTTTATTGTATTGAGGTATGTGTGAATTTAACTGTGGTTACTACCAAAGTCAGGCAACACAAACCTGTTTGATTTGAAATAACGTAACAGGCAGAAACAAAGAATCTTTCTATTAAGATATAGATTTTGTTTAGGAAAAGTGTAAAGAATTGAAAGTGTCATGTTCTGACCATAAACGAGTTTAAAACCACAATTGGCTTTTTAGAACTTTTAATTAGGAGCAACAATCTGCCTTTAAACTTGTCAATAAATCTTATTTTTCTCATTAACTGATATTAAAGATTTTATCATGATAAATTGGCCAAATCACCCAGCCCTACTTCAAAAATTTACAGTCAATGTATATATTAATTATGAAATTTAATAGCAATTCACTGAATTAAAATAGTTCCTAAACTAATTTTTCCTCAGCGCATTAGGAGTTACTAAATAATTCAGTGTACGAGTGGCAAACAAGCAGACATAACTGAAAGCAGTACACTGAAGGAAGCGGAAAGTTTAAATGTCACACTACAGCTCAATCTGATTCATTATCAATAACGCGATCATTAGGAAAATGCCATGTGAATGGAAACGCACTGGCTGATGTTTATTCCATCTCATAATGTGAGCTGAATTTAAAGCAATGAATCTCTGCCCCCTCCGAGCTCCTCAAATATCAGTATGCACCAGAAATCTCACCACAAAGTTTATCGTTTTCCTCTCCTCCCGTTGCCGGGCAGCTGCTACAGAGCACTGCGGAGATGCTGGAGGGTGCGGGCGTCTGATTAAGGTAGACAGGAGAGGGCTACAGGAGCCATTCCTCCACCTGGAGCCCCCTTGGTCCTCTAGAGACCGCTCTCCAGTTAGAGCATCAATACACACGCACACACGCTCAGGACCTCACACGCTCTCGCAGGGGAATCGCGCCGCTGCTAATAAAGAAGCTGGATTTGATAATCAGCTCAGACAGTCAATTTGCAAATAACGGATTCTAATTAATTAATCAATGTGCATTTTAACGACAGCATTGTCAAGAGCATTCAAGTGCAGTTTCCTTGCACATGGGCTTTTTGCTCTATTTAAAACACAGGAATAATCATTTAGCCCTCCTTAGGCAACCTGAAGAAATTACTATTCCTGTGCAAGAAAGAAATAAAGTCAAACCTTAAGCTGCTTAAATTGTATTGTTAAAAAAAAAAAAAAAAAAAAAAAAAAAAGTGTCGTGCTTAAACAATCTGCCATATTTTACAATACAACCTGCTACCAAACTAGAAAAAAGTGTTGCCTCAACAAAAATCCCACATCACTATGAATCAGCAGGGGAACTGGGGTGTTTTCTTGTTAATTTGGGAGATTAAAGGTTAACCTCAGACAAACTGCCTCTATTCTCTGGTCTGTTTGGGGTATTTAACATTAACCGTTGCTGCTTAGGCTCAGCAGTTAAAAACCAAAATGATAGCCTTGAGCTTTTTCTTCAACACGAGCAAGACATCTTTTCCTCTTGCAACCGTACAAATATCTAATATTTATGGCAATGCGCATTATTTAGAATGAGGTTATTAGGGTGGAAGGGAGAGAAGGAGGGGAAAAAAACCCTAAGCAAACAGAATGCGTTCATGGGGTCCTGTTTCCCAGAGCGGTGGGAGACTGCAAATGATCCAAACAGAAACAACTGCGCTCCAGACACTCTTAATGCAACAGCGGATTGTGAAGAATGGTGGGGAATCTAATTTGGTTGAGTCGCTCTATTCATAAAGTGTGATGAAAATCATCATCACATGCTGATCCCGACATAGTTTTGTGCAGTTTGGAAACAAGAACTTCAGCGTCTGCGGTCTGAGCCACGCATTGCTGTATGAAGCAATCAGAGCTGGCGATGACAGCGAAAGCTGTGGGGGAAAATCGGCAGGTTTTGAGGAGAGAAAGAGAGGAAAATCATCGATGTGGGCCATGTTGAAGGCAGTAGTGCCCTCTAGGCTGAAAATAAGCTGACCCCCAAACCACCCAACAGGAAGCAAATGTGTTTAAGAAAAAGAAAGGAAACACAGCTCACCTGCAGAGGGGGCTATTATGAGCATAGAAAAACAAATCTGTCAAAATCTGCGTCTTAAATTTGCATTTAAAACGCAAAAATAAATACATCCTTGAAAGAGAATACCAAGCATTCTCAGTTCACATGATGAAGCTGTTTCTATCACGGACAGACAGTCTTAAGAATGATGCATGATGTTTGTGCACACAGCCCATTGTTAAAACCACCCCTTTTTGCCCAGCCCTGAAAAAACTTTCCACTGCTTTATAGTTAAGGGGAAGGAATTTATGGAGGGGAAGGTTGGGGGTCAAAGGTCAGCCCTAGCACTCAACAGTCAGCCTAAAAGGCCAGATAAGGACTGAAAGCATCCTGTGTGTGGCTGATACCAGCCTCTGGCCAAACAGATACTGTATTAAAGGCTAACCCGAACGGGATCCTGCCACCAGACGAGTAAAACCGGACTGTGACGGTCATCCGCTCATTCATCAAGCTTAGCAGTTGGAGGCTTTTCAATTGTCAGAATAAATGATCTTTTTCAGTACATAACACCTGAGAAATGCGCCAACTGCAGAAATATCGATTCAATCTCGATAAGAGGTCAGAGGGTCGCCCGACCTCTCGACACATCTATTTGTGTATCAACTCTTGTGTATTATCTCGTATGCAAGGTGGCGAGGGCGAAAGACTCTGCTTTTTCAGTAGTCTGAGGTGCGGACAAGCCAACCCTCTGCAGTCTCCCATCTGATGCAATGTAAAAATACCGCCTCGTTTAATTAGGTGTTGCAGGCCTAAACACAAAATTACATCAAGTGGATAAAAGAAATTGGTATTCCGTAGAGTGAGCGTCTTGTTCTAATCTAGATCAGACGGAACAGTACGAGACGGAAAGGAGAACCTGACTGGAAAATCAAGCGACTAACGCAAGATCCCTCCGTCTGTGTATCATCTGTCCTTCTAGATAGTCCTTATCCCTTCAATTCAGGCAGAAACGACGAGTTGTTTCCTAAAACCCTCAGAAAGTGTCGAAAGCTCATGCGAGTGTGCAAACATTTGTGCCATTTTGTCGTTCTGTTTGCTATTTTTAAGAATGCACAAGCGACCTGAAAAAAAAATAAAATAGAGGTCTTCCTTTCCTTTGGTAGCCCTTCCCTTTTTTTTTTTTCTTTCATTCTCATGACACAAGTCTGTCAGCAAACCCGGCGCTGTACTAACAGAGGAAGTGGTTTGCACACCGACATATGTTCACAAGACACACGCATGTACACATGCAAACAGTAAAAAGGTGGTTATTTTTACAAGCCTCCTTATGAAATACGTTGCAAGTAGCCAATGTAGGTGAGAGAGAGCTATAAATAGTGTTCATCTGTCCTGACGTACTGGGGAATTGAGTATGCACATATTTCCAACTCATGAATTTCTTTAACAGCGGAAAAGAATTGTGGTCCGAAACACTCTGATTTGGCGTCAATATCCTCTTGTTTTATTAACAAAGGAGGCGTAATTATTCAGACATCTTTAGTGTTTGAAAATGGGATTCTTTCAAGACTGCTGGCGTGCGTCCTGTTGGCACCATGTCGGACGCCAAACAAAGGCATCCGCGGGCATAATTACGGCTGGTATTTTAGCATTAAGACAATGGCGAAAATTAATAAGCCTCATTCCGAGAAAAGCCGGAAAAGGTAGCAATATCCCCGCGCAAAGCAAACTGAAGAAACCTGACAAATTGATGTATTAATTGTGGCGTTTTAGTCTTGCGCACACAAAATCCAAATCAGCGAGCTGCGCCTTATTCCAAACCGTCTGTGGACAAACAATCATAACATTTCTTTATGAGCTAGCACTGTTAGCACTAAATGAAAGGCAGGGTCATTGCTCATTAGGAATGATCTGCCTGCATTGATCCCAGCAGCAGAGCAAAATGTCACCTTAATTAAAAAGCGACGGTGCTCTGCGAGAATGTGTGCAGAAATCAGAGCTCACAGTGGTGCATGCTGGGGTTTACCTAGGAGTCTGAGAATACAAGCACTCTACTGCACAGTACATCAGCGCTATCTACACCAAGGATGTGATTTAATACTCTAATTTAATAATCTGAGAAATGTTTGTCTTGACTCTTACCACAAAGATGTGGGCCAAAAGGGTCCTTCTCTCAAATAAACATGCTATTTTATCAATAAAGTGCCTCAGTCTTTTATAAACTGAAAGCTTGAATAAGCTATATTTCCAAGTCATAAAGCCCTTGAAAATCATGTTTTTTAGTAAATCATGTCTAAGCTAAGACGGATATAGTGTACATGATGTTCCGTATAATGACAATGTGGTTTTTAACCAAGTTTAATCTGAACATCTCTCCATCCATGTGGCTTTCAAACCTTACCTCACTTCCTGAACGCTGCGCTCAGTAAAGGTGCGGTCACACTACACTTTAGGCTGCAAAATTACTTCAGAGACTGTGAAAAGGGGCAACAGGATTTGACATGACATGCTAGAACTTCTGTTTTTAATAAATTATCAAAACTAAATAAATGCTAAGTTCCAAAGAGAAAAAAAAAACAAAAAAAACCCAGACCTAATAAATTCAAAATTCAAGCCTTTCCAAACAGCCGCAAATCATTCAGCATCAAAGTTTGTATTCTTTCTATTGAGCCAAAAGCTCAATTTGTGGTATCCTCTAGTGGTCAAAAATATTTCTGATATATTCATTTAAAAGTTAGAGATTCGGAAAGTTGGAACGCATTGAAAGGCAAGACCTCCTTGTGAGTGGATGTAAAACGTAGCCTACACTGCATCTAAAAAGGGACAGCCAAAGCTAACGCATTCAAATTGCTCCCAGGTTCACAACACCTGCCTATTTTAATTTCTCCAGACTTTGTTCTTTTCTCTGTGTCTGTGGCCAAATAAAAATAAATAAATAAATAAATAAAAAAGACAGAGAGAAAGTGCAGCTTTAGGAGGGGGAGTGGAGGTTGTTGTAGAAAGCTGAGAGCTTGTGAGAGACGTGTGAAAGTCAGGAATGTCCTGTCTATCACCTTCGTCAGTGTGAGGGGAGAGTGGAATGAAAAAGTGACTCAAATTTGCACAAGCTAGCCATTAAAAGGACCAAGAATCTTTGTCTTCTTTGTGACTGGAAGAATTTTCAGAAGCCCTGAACTATTCTCAGATCAATATATGGGTCTGACTGGATATATATATATATATATATATTCAATAGATCTTTAATCTGTTTTTATTTCTTACTTTTCATTGTTGTTTTTTTTTATTTCTTATTAACCTTTTATTATTAGCTTTTAATTATCATTGCATATGGAGTGTTATATAAATAAAGCTGCTTTGCCTTGTTTCAAATGAAAAAAATGGAGAAATAATTAGATGTACAGTAGTACCTCTCATTTGTACAGGATATCTAAAAATAGAAATTACCACATTCTTATTTAATATTCCATTTTCCTCGCTGAATTTTCAGCAAAAAAACTCTATATATCACTATAATGATAATATTACTCAGAGCATAATAAAAGCTTCGTAATATTTCCCCGCTTCTAATCCAAAGGTTACAATTTATTACATGATAAAGCATGAATTGTTCACAAAAGCATTGTGTTTAGTTCAGAACAGAACAGGCTGGACTTCCCGGAGCCTGTGGGCCAAATAAGGATTTGAAACAATCCCATCGAAACATCAACAGCCGCTGATCTAGATCTTCTCACTATTTAGGCCACCCTTACCTCAGGGCTGGGCAGAAGTAAAAATATTAGTGATCATATTAGGAGTAATGGGTAAAACACAGCCCTATTCTCTGGGCACAGAGAGACTGACCTAGAAAAACACAGCCGCTCTCATCTGGAGAGTGAGGTAGGAGAAATTGGCCCGAGATAAGACGACCCGCTCTGCTATGGCATTCATGCCCAGGTGCTATCAATTTCCCCCAGTGTGTGCCAGTTCAGAACTGGCACAATCTCACCCCGCAAGAAAGATGTGATGATACGGGGCACAGTACAGCTCGGACTGTAGCAGGATGGGACACCGTTTATCTCAGAGTTCAGATTCACCCATTATTTGAGATGGATTCTGCTCCCCGTCATGCAAAATCCATAGCTCGAGCAAGCAAATAGCTGTTTTTCCTGTGTGCCTAATTGGCGTAGTAAATAGCATTCAGAATTAATTAAAGGCTGTAAAATAAGTATTTTTGGATAACTAAAGTCGTATAAAAGTCTTACTGGCCTTTCCATTGCTGTTATTTAGTTTTATGAAGGATGTGTGAGTGATTTAAGCACCAGTGATTGCTCTAGTTCAAATGCTCCACCAAAAACACAATAAATTCGGCTGATATCAACAGTTCGGTATGTGCTCCTTGTTCCTACAGGAAATTTAACCTTGTTTGGTTTGAATTCATAAATAATTGACAGAAAACAGGATTCACATGATGCTGAGAAATGGCAGGTATTATTGCATTATCAGCATCTGTGTAAATTCTTACAAAATATGAACAGCCTGTTCTTTTACTGCATGACTGATGCTCTGCCTGATAGGACATGATCTGATTGACAGCTGGCTTTGGCATATAAAAAAAAAAAGAATAAAAAAAAAAAAATACCCATAGCTCAGATGTCGTCAGATATAAAAAGAAATCCGCAGCAACGACTCGAGATGACTTATTCTCTGGGTTTAGTACCTTTCCTGTTCCTCCCTCCTTTATCTTTTGGTCTGCCGAGTGCCACAGACACAGACAGTTCCAGGAGTGGCCCTTCAGGGAGAGAAAGAGCGGTCCACATGTGGCATTTATTTTTAGTGCAGCCGACGAGCAGAAAGCCCTCTGGTTAGTTTCTCCAAATGTTTCGAGAGGTGATAAATCTAATATTGACCCTCCTTCTCTTCGTGGGCTCCGTCTACCTACTGCAAATTTTTAATTTGGCCCTGTGGGCACGTGAAACACGGAGCACTGTCCTTACACCAGGATCAGTGAGGCTGACAGAAAAAGCAATGCTTCCTTTGCACGTGTTGACACCGCTGAAGAAAGCTGCTGATTTCGTTGCAGTGACAAAGCCCAACTGTCCAGGTCTAAAAATATGCCGACACATCTGTTCTCTCCATGTTTTCGAACATAAGGCGGTCAAACATGTATCAAATATAAACGTCATCATTTTACAATACAAACGATACAAACCAATCAAAACACTAAGGTAAAAAAGGGTGTAATCGGACAGGACTAGTTTTCCCTGAGAAGGCTGTGTAAATTGGTTTTCCAGACATATTTTGTGATTAATCCTATTTTAATCCAACAACAAACATTCAAGCTTCAAAAAAAAAAAAGTCTCTTATGCCAACCAAGGATGCATTTGATCAAAAACAAAGTAAAATCACAACAAAGAGTAATACTGTAAAATATCACTACAATTTAAGATTTTCTATCTTGAGAGATATATACACACACACACACATATTTATTTATTTAAAATAATTTAGTCCTGCGATGATCTAAAAATTTAACACTCATTAACCATCCAGGGTTGCATTTTCCAAAAGCATTGTAAGCTTAAGTTGATCGTAGCTCCATTGGTTTCAATGGATGTACGATGTACTTAAGCATACAATGCTTTTGGGAAAAACAGCCCAGTCTGACAGTATCACATGATCCTTTAGAATTTATCATCAGCTCAGTTATCATCATTTATTACTGCTGCTGAAGTGTTGATGGTTTGATTAATTTAGTAGTAACGACTAATACTGAAAACAATTTTCGCTCCTTAATTTGTGAAATTTTGAGGATTAATAAGATGTAAAAAAATGTATTTATTTCAAAAAGAATCCTTTTGCAACAATGAAATTTCTTTACTGTAATTTCAATTCACTTCCGTCAATTACAATCAACTTAATCCATGTTATCCTTGATTTATCCAAAAAAACCAAAAAATTCTATGCATACATTAAAACATTTAATTGTATATATATATATATATTTAGTGCATTTATATATATTTAGTGCATCATAACAACTGTAACTCAAACATCAATTAGAAGGTGAATACCGTCAAAACAGCGCTAAAGACAGAGCTTACAAAACAAACACAAGCTCACAAAAAAAAAGCAAGAGTTAACAAATAAGACTGAGACTGAAGGTGAGAAGCGAGATACAGCACCTCTGAAGGCATTTCACATTGCTCCTATAAAATCGTAAAAGCTTGCACTCTGTCACCCTTCTCTCTGTTTTAAATGGAGACAGGGAGGAAATCAAAGGGAAGGGGAAAAAACAAGTAATCAACATTGCCCCTGTCTGTGAAAGGTCTATCTCACAATGAAAGACATAACACTGATCCAAGAAACTGCTTTTAACGCTTATCTGGTTAGCACACTATCTAATGCACTCAATGTTCAAACTGATTTGTTTACACATGAATGAAAACAAAAACTACTTCTCTTGCAAAACATAATCAAAAAATGAACAACAGGCCACAGCTGGTGATATAATGTGCATTAAATCCATTTCATTGTCACTATTAATGTCTCAACAAGGCTGAGAACCTGTGCCTCTTACTGAAGAAAAGGGAACAGATCGAGGCAAGGGTCAGAACCTTGACACTATATAAAAGCTCTATAATCTCTTGGCTTTGGGTGATTTCGCAGTTCCACTACTGCAACTGTCCTTCAGTGGTAGATTGTGGCTCTCTATGTTTAATGTAACCGACCAGGAAGGAAATGTGACTCTCTCCAGTTCACATAACAACAGCAGCCAGAGGATCAACCCTCACTATATGTGCTCTCCTCCATTCAATAAAAACATTTAAATGGCAAAAACATTCAAAGTTACACATGCTTTTATTAAAAAACGTATTTTATTAATTTTTTTCATTTTTTTTTTATTAGCAAAATCATAAGGTTTGATGTGATCATAAGGAAACTATGATTAACATACTTTAGAGGGCAAATGTAAATTTTGTAAAATGTAAAAGATTTCTTTAAAAATATTACTTATTTTCAAATCAAACCGTTTTTGTTATCAGAAATTCAGGGAACAGTACCAATTCAGCTGGCCTGGAAAAGGGACAAGGTGACCTCGTTTTAGCATTCCTAGCAAAGAACATTTTGACCTTTTGAAATATTTCTCTCACAAATAGATTTCTAAACCAATGGATGTTATTACATGTATATATATATTTTTTTTATTTAATTTTTATTTAACACACGCAAGCAACCACATATTATATATAATAATATATATATATATATATATATATATATAAAATATAAAATAATATTATTATTAATATTACTACACACACACACACACACACACACACTATATTCACACACTAATTGGTTATTTTATTATTACAAATGCAATAGTGGTAGTATTATTAATATTAGTAATATTTTCATCTAATAATAGTCATATTTGCCAAATAATTTGCAGCCATAGTTCTTATTATATTCTGGAGTCATGACATCACATAAACAAACACATGCTACACTATGTTCAGGGTTTCCCATCTCCGCCTCTTTCACACATCTATAGGAAGCATATGGACTTCCCTGCCAAGAGACGTTAATAGCTCAGTTGGAGGATTTAAATTTGGGCCTCTCATTTTTTCTTTCTCCCCCAACCACTAGTATAAAAAGGTTTATTTTTAACTATTCCCCACATTAGACAACTGAAAGCAGCTGACAAGGGCAGAATGAGGACCCATTACTTCATCACAATAGTGGGAGTGCAAGGAGCCAAGAGACAAAGAAAAGAGGGGGAGAGGAGTTGTGGCCACTTCACGCTTACACATCAGCATTTCCACAGCACAACTCTATTTCGCCGGACTCAAGCGAACTCTGTAAAGTGGATGGAGAGTGATGTGCTCCTAATGCAGGTGATTGGGTCTCTAGTGCAGTCTGAAGAACACTGCAACTAAGAAAGCAGGTCAGACAGATAGTGCCATGCAAGAGCTACAGGTGTATTATGTGATGTTTGTGGGCAATCGTGAGAGAAGGGCAAGGGATTGTAAAATCTATGCTGGTTTACACAATGTCTTATTTAAATAAACTATTTTTAAAGAGGAGATTTATCTTGAGCCAAATCACTCTACACAAAATAAAAGGTTTGGCTTTTTATTAGCAGTTTTTCTGAGTTTGAACAAAAAGCTCTTTCCCTGTTTGATTGCTCACTGTTCTGTCAACCAAATTCAAAGCCTCTGTCAAACTCAGCTTGAGGTAGGCCAAACTGGAGGATGACCATCCTTTGTGCTCTTCAGGACAATGGTCCGAAAGGTTGGGGTCAACACTGGACCCCCTGAGACCCTCCTATTCCTACCTCCCGCATGCAGACCTCTGCCCCATGAACTCTGACCCTGTCCGTATTGTGTGCCTAAAAATAATAAAATCTGTTCCGGCAGACTGTTCTGTTATGCGTATTGTATGTAGGGCTCTTTCTTTGAACACTCTCGCTCTCATTCTTAGCATTTAAGTCAAGATTACACCAAGATTATGTGGGATTCTACTGGCAGATGGTGCTTTTTTTTCTCCATAAAGCTGAGTGGAGCCAGGAGCTGGCTGGGCTACTTTCCCTTACTTAATGAAAGAAAACAAATACTACTGGTTTCAGAACGCTTTGGGTATTGAGTCCAACAAGATGGCATATAATATTACAAAACGTGTCTGTTTTTTCAAGAGCGTGACTCAAAACAATATAAAACCATATGTGGAGCTGCATTTTTGCAGACATTGTGGTCCAATTGTGATTAATTTCCCTTAGCAACTGCCAGTCACACAAAGCCAAAGAAACAGGATAAATGAATAAACTAATTTTAAAAAGTAATTAAAAAATTAGAACATTTTAAACAATAACAATGAAACCAATACATTTAATGTACTGTAATATTAAGATTATAAAACAAAATTATAATAATATAAATGTAGACATTTTAATGAATAAACAATTAAGCAAATACAAAAAAAGAAATGTAAATAAATGAGTTAATCAATTAAAATAAACAGAAATTTGAAATAAAAATGTTAACCAATGTAAAACAGACTTGAGAAGTCTTCTTCTTAAAGCACATTCTGGTCCCACCATGGCAGTGTGGTTTTGCCGCGGTTGTTTTTTTAAAACTTTGCCTATGTGACAGTTTCTTTGCTGATCAATAAAAGACCCTCTATGAAGGCCTGGAAGTCAGCTCACCCCACCCGCGATGCTCTTTGACCTTATTGAAGGCCTGACTGAGCAAAAACACTGCTCTTCCCATGAGGCCCCTGGAGGCTCCTGTTTCACTTGGCCAATGAAAGGGACTACTGTAAATAACGGGGGCCTGTTTGACCCCGCCTTTGTCTGTGGCAAGACCCCTGCATCCATTCTACTGTAACAGACTACCCTTTCACAATGGAAGCTCTCATGGCTCTGAGACCCCGCTACACCCAAGTCAGGATTTAAAATAGCACAGTCAGACCTCTCGACCGAACTCTCTCTAAGACAGCCTTTTATCTCACCAACCCACCCATACCCCCCAACGAACCTCCACTTCTTCACTGTCCAAAGGTTTACTTGCTGATACAAGCGCACTGAATGCTTTTTTCTCACAGCGTAACACGAAAACCCACACCTTGAGAACCTGTACCGCAGGAGAATAGGAGGAGAGATAGGGTGACCCAACCGTTGATGGAGAAACCCAGCTCAGGCTTGGTGAGGAACAAGGTGCAAGTGTGGAATGAGGTCAGAGGCTAAGTTATTCTGATGCATGCGTGAGGATGCAGGAAGCTGAGTCTCTGAGATAAGGCTCGATGTGCTGATAAGGACACCAACACCTGTTGAGGACTCCAGCTCTTCTCTCAGACATTGACTAGCAGAAAAAAAAGTTTTCTCATTTGGTCCTTGTTATTCTGGCCAAAAACTACCCACTTAAGACAGGAAGAAACCAGATGAATGACGTGTAAAGCGACCGAGTTGTGTACAGCGAGTTAACCAGATTGATCCTAGTGCACTGAAATGGCCAAAAATCCCAAAATGCATTAGACAATGCAGCACTGGATCTTCAAAAGTCGCTGCCGCCAACCCCAAAGACAGGATCAATGTGACTTTTCTTTCACAGGAAGGTCAAACAAAGAGCACAGGGTGTAAAATTGCTGGGCGAGACAGTGGTGGCTCATGTAGGGGAGAAGCTGAGAGCCTCCGTCCTGCTCTATGCTTAATGGTGTACAGCACGTCCTGACAGCATCATCAGTTTCCTTCTGCCACGGACACAAACAGCAGAAATGATGCCGTGTGAGTCATGACGTGTCACAGTGGGCAGCCCTGGTGATCAGTCCAGTAAATGGAATGGCTTTTGGACTCCCAGACAGTGAGGGAACACAAAAACACTTCAGCCTGAACTAAAGGGAGAGAAAGCTCTCTGTGTAACGCGCCAATAAAACTCAAGTGCAATTTTGGTGACAGGTCAAAAATAGTCTGAGACACACAGGGTAGAGGACTATATCAATTCATCTGCAAAAAAAAACAAAAAACAAAAAAAACAAACAACCCATTTCGGTTTTATGTCTGTCTCCAGCAGACGGGGAGAGAGATGAAGTGACACTGACAATATTGGCTGTTTTGTGACATGAGAAACAGACACTGAGGTAATTAAAACGTTACAGGGCCATTTTAGTTTTATAAAACGTCTTCAGACTCGGAAAGCCCGACGGTCACGATGTATGCCAAACAATGCCGATTTACTGACGGCCATCGCTCAATCTGAGGCTAAATGAAGGTAGTGCGCTTAGTGAAATAATCTCTCTTCTATTGAATTAGAGCTCAGATGTATTTGGTAATGTAAGTGCAGGGCAAGGCCTCGCGCTCAAACAAGCTCTCTTAAGGCCAAGCCATTAATCATTCATCCTGTCCTGCTAGTGATCACTGCAGGCGTCTTCAGTCAGCAAATACATAAATCAATTATGGTTTGAGCTTTATTCTACCATTTATCCAACTGATCCCCTTGGATTACAACATGGCTTATAACGTGCCGGTTGGCTTTCTGCATTCGCTGAGAGTTGCCATCCCATATCTCTCAAATGCCTCCAGCAGGAGATAATAGAGGAGAAAGAGAGGGAGGCTTCTTTAGGCCATGTCTCAACTAACTCAATTTCCACCCCTCACAGAAAGGGGGAGAAAGAGAGGAAGTCAGAGAGTGTAAGAAAAGAGATGGGGGCTGAAAGACAGAGAAAACACTGAGAGGGAGAAGACACTAAAAATACTAAATAAATTCACTAAATAAGTGCTTTTATGCAGTGTATTGGAGCTTAAAAACCTGTGTTTTAAGGTCTGGTCACATTGTATAAATGAATATCCAGAATATACAGTTATTTCAATAGAAATCCATGCCATTTAGAACATCTGCATGAAGGAGAAAGATTTACCTACACTAATTCCACACTGGGGTTAAGTTGGTCACATGATTTCACCACAATGATCAACAGACAGCTGCTTGCTTTAATAATAGACCCTGATGCCTGCAAAATTTGCTGCAAGCTAAATGCACAAGACATGCCAATTAAGCTCTACATTATTAACACATTTTCACCATTAGCTGATTTGCATTTCTTTAGTAACAATTTCATCAACAAACAATAAAATGTTTTACGCTGTAAAAAACAAAACTAAATCATATGAAACATAGGGTTTTTCCATTTAGCTACACAAAATAATGTAAACGATTTCAACTTCAAGTACGATACAAGTACACTTGTACAACTGATTTGCAGCAACTGATGTTAAGCTGCTGGTGGAAAAAAAAAAAAGTCTTAAAATTGGTTTCATTAGCATTATCGTTTTAACCATCTTTATTGATTTACCTCTGAGCAACTAAGAACTACCGTGCTTGGCATTTAAAGCCCAGGTTTTTCCTATAAACAAACCCTCTAACATGCAGCTTGGCTGCTTCCTACCTGGTCCAACATCACACAGATCTAATGTGATGGGTATTTTATGACCCCCTCTGTAGCACACTTGTATCACTCTATCGGGGGCCCCTTGCCAATCTCTGGCACCCCATTCAACAGGCAACAAAGGAGCTAATTAGAGCCCCTCTCAGTGGAAGCCCGAGGAAGGTTCTGATTTGATACTTCCAGGGGATTCCGGAGCCCCAGCAGTGCATTCACACAGCCCTCGTGCACGCTTGGCTTGGCCCTTTGCTCCAGACCTTCATTGTACGCAGAGCTCGGCAGCGCCTTAGAACTAGCGAGGGGGAACCGACACGTCTTCTTTCATGTCGCGGGAGCCAGAAACCAGATGCTAATGGGATATTGATGGGATTAAAACACTGTACTTATTAAAAAGAGGAACCTGTGGAATATAATGTGGCTGAAATAAAATTGGATGTTGACTTTTATTTGAAGCTACAAGAAGTAAAGTGAATTTTCCTTCAGGGCTCAAATTTCTTGTGAAAACAAATTTAAAAGGTCAAATATTTACTAAATAAAAAACAGAGATCATTTTATAGGGTGAAAGAAAAGAATCAGAAGCATTTCCCATCAAACTCAACCGAATTAACTGACTCAGACCATCAGCAAATCTGATATCTGACCAATCAAGTGAGACCAGACCAGAACAGGGCCAAAAGACAAGCCAACCCTCTATGAAACACCAGTGTCTTATCTCGACCAGCCTGCTTTCGTTTCATTGACATCGTCACGGCCACTGTTTAAATCAGATTTTTGATACACGTATACGCACATCTACATGTGTGGTGGATCAGAATGGCTTCAGATATATTCACAGACGGTTAATGTGGCACCTGGCACTGCAGTGGGCTTGCAGCGCCCTGCTCTGTCTGTAATCCTTCCATCTCCAGTTGCAGAAAGCAGATAAGAAAGCGGCCAGTGAAAAGCACCTCAGTGAAAAAAGCCCTGTGAGCAACCGTCATGTCTTTTTACTGGGCATGCCAGATGCCTATCGCTTTAATAATATGGGGCAGAGCTGTCTGACTGTCTGTGTTTATTTTTAATTCCTTATTCATGTGCGAATCAAAAAGTCTCTTATTTTCTACATGTGAGTGTTGAACCCAAACCCTGTGTAGGTGATGCCTTAGATATGAGTAGACAGAAGCGAATCAAATAAGAGTTAGGTGGCGAAATTCACCTGATGGAATGCCCTGATACATGAATCAACAAACTTGTTTTCGTCAGCGAGGCTCTGAAGATACAGAGCTGCAGTCAAGGTGCGCAAGTCCAATACACATGATGCAACCTAGTGTTAAGTCTTTAATCGATACATCTCTTGTCTTGACAGTGAGGACAGAAGGCAGATTCCAGATCAGAGAGGTGGCGGTGTAAATCTTTACAGTTCAAGCGGGGCTTTTAAAGCCTGTCCATAATTGGGAGCCTGCCAGCTGCTGCTGTATGTGTGCTGCATAGACAAATACTAGAAATTGAAAGAAAAAGCATTGAAAAATACAAAAAATACACACATTTTTCACAGGTATTACATAAATATGTACCCCCCCCCGATGATTATGATTTCCTCTTTCTAAGCAGTCTTCCTTGCCACAGAATATCTTGAGAAAGTAGCTTTAATTAGGCAATGACTAAATTTCATCCTTAAAACACTAACAAAACTCATCTTGAACATACAATAGGCATTTCAGATTTTCAGACAAATAGACACGAGAATCCTAAATTTCACAAGACAAAATTTCTTGTCCCAGAAATGTACTGAAAGGTCAAAATCATTTTTGGGAGGCATTATTTCCATTTTCAGAGCAGACATGAGGAGTTTCAGAAACTTAATTGGCTAAGTTCACAGAGTGAAGGGTCCACTTGTTTGAAGTCTCTTTGGCTTAATTGCAATCATTCTTAATTACCATAAGGCTTTAGAGTTAAACACCACACTATCAAATCGGCTGACACAGAAGACGTTTCACTTTTAAGGTGACCTAAATGAATAAATTGTCCACGTTCAAATGTAATTATCAGGGTTTTGACTTTCCAGGACATGCATGTGACATGTATGTGCAGTATACCCACCATATCACACTGTAAGATGTAAATAAAGCATATTCCTAACTGAAACTCTGTAATGCCAAAATTAGTGATAAACTAAATAGCCGGGCAATTTTTTGTCAGGATTTTATTACCAATTTGACATATTTCACTCTTAAATAAGAGCTGCGCTTCATAAAAAACAGCTGGCTAGGGAAGTTACCAAGCACCATGTTATAGCAGCTCACTGATTACACAAACTAAACACAAAGTTTACGCTGTGTGTCACAAATTCCAGGGGGCAAGCCGTTACTGGGGCGTTATAGTGCTGTGGTAAGATTCAGCTGCACTTGTGAGCACAAGGAAAGTTGTGAGGTGCCTCTCACCTCATTGCAGCCTGGTGTTATCTCATTCTGCAGCACCATGAGGATTATCATCCCCATCTGCTCTTGGTATAGTGGAAAGGAGTGCACAGGGTTATCGCTGTCTCTGATATGCACAGATAAAGCCTTGCCTCCTGTTTAAACATCGGAGCTATAGCTGTACAGTTAGCACTACCTATGCTAGCATAACCTTCTTCCACCTGTCTACCCTGAAGAACAACCTAAAAACCATTGCTATATTCACTCAATCTCTTTCACAAAAACATTATAAAATTGTGTGGTCTTTTTTTCCTACTCCATTTCAGTGCTGTGCATGTTGATTATTTTCTTTTGGCAGGTTGCTGAAATATTTCTGTAATCATTTTCCATGAGTCAAAGGGCCATAAACTGTTTTCCTTGGCAAAAAAATAAATAAAAAATGCTTTGGTTTGTAAAAAAAAAAAAAAAAAGAAAGAAAGAAAAAAAGAAGCTGCTACGGTACTTCGATTTAGCTCCTGTAGGGAACTCTGGGTGATTGAAAAACAAATAAACTCCTTCATTTAGACATACATCTACCCCAGATATTACAAGATTACTCCAGTGGTCTAGTTAATAGGATAGTCTTGACACTCGCATGGTTTTGGAAGCGATGCACATATCATTCAGAGCTTTATGACATAACCCAGGGCAATTGGGAATGAATGCAGCAAGCTAAATTTATACAGGAAGCAAGCACTTACTGATGTGTTCGCTCTCAAATGCACACACACATCCACACGCAGAAAGGCTCGTGCCCAATCTGGGAATAATTACAGACGGTTAACTTGACCTGTTTGCCCTAAATGAACTCTCAAACTGAAATATTTTTCACAGAGAGTGCTAGAAATGGCTGGGACCCTGGCACAAGATGTTGCAAAATAATCTGTAATTAGTAACAAGAGCTGCCGCCCCGTCTGCTGCAAGCCGTCAGAAGCTGTGATGAAAAAAAAACCTTTAAAAAGGAACTAAACCTGACCATGGCAAATCTGACACTGTCATCCATTTCATTAAAAGAAGAAGATCATTGAAACTTCAAAAGAAAGTCAAGTAGATAAGTACATCAGTATCTCTGGCATCAAATAAATAAGAGGGGGAAGAATCTTCTGAATTTTTATGATTTGAAATTGCATTCTATTATCACTGACATGCATCTTTTAGATTCTCATTTTTTAAAGCACTGAAATAAATACTGATGCAAATTCAAACTGACAAGCGTACCCATTTTAAGAACCCTTAATGTACTGAATCAAACAACAATATGGATCTCAATAATGCTACTTAATAGAAATAAATACATTTAAAAATAACTGCAATTAGATGCCATTGGCTGTTTCATCCTTTTTAGTCAAATCCAGAACATCTGACATGTCAATGGGCTTACTTCCATGATTCATACAAGCACAGACAACTTTTAAATTAACACGGCTTGTCAATTATTCTGTTCTAAGATAAACACCAACCTTAAAGTTCACAAGGTTGAACGAGCATTTTTCACTCAGTGAATAATGAAGGTAATTAAGAGGGATTTATTAATGCCATCTTGAGCACGTCCAAAGACACATGAATATTTGGACTGAAACTGAATCCTCAGATGAACTTTCACCGTTGTGCATTCCAACAGATTAAGGACGAACGCTCAAACCAGTTTATTCTCAATCCTGGGCCTGTCATTAAGAAAGCCACAGAATGCAGATCTACTGAAATCCTGTAAACAACAGGCTCTAAAACTCAATTATCAAAATAACTTTGTATGATTTGTGCAGGCAATAGCAGGACATACATAATCAACTTCTCTGTGAAGAAACACCTTTTCATGCAGTTGCTGCTTTATAATCTTATTGCGTCTCAATGCAATTGACTCTAAGATGTGCATGACTGGCTCACTTTAACTTTATCTTTTATCCAATCAAAACTCTCTCCGCTGGATAGCAACTGAACAGCCCGCTTTATGACACAAAAATAAACACACTCAGCCCCTCATTCGAGTCATTGGCTGTTTCTCAAATGCAATAAATGTGAATCTAAATTAAAAAAACAGTTAAATGTTTAGGCTTAACCTGTAAGCTTTCATTCACTGCATTTTTTACGATGAATATTGTTGGCTCTATAACAACTCTCTCGCTTTGGATAAAAGTGTCTGCTAAGCTAATGTAAATATAAAATATGTTTTGTCCATTTCTACACTATTGTACAAATAATTTCAACATCCTGCAATCTTTGTCTAGTCGACAGCAACAAGGGTGTGGCTGCGGGCTTCAAAAGCTGATAACGTCTGGCGTGGATTTCCTCGCCTCGTCCTAGCTCCTTGCAACACCCCCACAAGTCACACTGACGAGAACCAGAGGCCAGCCAAGTGGCCAAAAGGTTACGCTGTGGAGGTCGGCACAGGTCCTCCACGTAGACCCTCATTTCCTGGGCTGGACAGTCTGCTCTACTCATAAAGCTAATAAGGCTCTCCTTGTCCCGGGTGGCTGGGGCCCAGGCTGGCCTAGTCATCACTGGCCACACCATGGGGGTCAGGGGGGCTGCTTCCCATTAGCCTGCCCCCTCTCCAGGTGCAGCTAATGGGCTCAGCCAGAGCCTCTCCAGGACCACTCGACAGCCACCAGCGCAGGCCTGGAAGTGATCAGCACCCAACGCCTGGGAGCCGCGACAAACAGACGGCCCACTTAAAGAAACTAAGTTAAAAATAATCATTTTTCTTCAATAGCCTGGGAACATCTCATCTTGCTGTGTGCACTTGCAGCATTTTACAGTAAGCAAAAGAATTAACACATATTTATGTGTTAATCATGTCAAAAGCCTACTATTAATTTTTTTTACATATTTTTTCTTTTGCAAAAACAACAGAAAATAATGCATTTATTATTATAATTTCTAAACAACTACTGGCGTCTAATTTATACAGCATTTACGGTTTACTGAATCCACTAATTGTCTTAATAAAAGACACATTATGCAATATTTTAAAATAGTTCTTGTATTGCAACTTGATTGACCTATTTTCCCTTACCCCTTTCAAAAGATATTTCAACTGAAGAGCTATTTTTCTTGATAAGGAGAAAGCAAGAGGATACGGAAAACATATACGTGCGTAAATCAGCTCTGCAATCATTCTCTCTCATATCCACCGCAGGCAGAGTGTTAAGCAAATTGACCTCCAGCATGAAAGAAGATAAGCAATCAACAGTTAACCATCATGACTCATCTTCCACTAACATTTCTCTGCAACTAAGATCTTTAATCAAAAGAATTTCTAAAAATGGGCACCTTGTGGTCCTTTGTTTCACAGAGCGCAATAAACTAATTGAATTAGGGACCTGTCTTTGCACCAGGGGAGGCAAAAAAAAAAGGGAAGAGCATGCATTTATGGCAACCGGAAAAAACAAAAACCGATGCTTACCTGTGTTGCTCTACAGCCTCGTTGTCAGGTAGTTCGGCGCCACACACGTTACAGCGCTCGTTCGGGCTGCGGCCGTCGGGCTTCATCCCAGCAGCTAACTCGCCGAGCTTGTTGAAGAACTCCCTCTGGATGAAGCTCTGAGGCAGCAGGCTCCCGTAGGCACTGAAGTCCATGGACATGGCCAAAGCTGGGGACATGTGCAAGGATGAGGCCATGGAAGCAGGCATTGACAGCATTGCTTCGTTCTTGTGGTTGGGAGGAATGCCGTAGAGTGAGGCCAAGTGCTTTTCGGTCATGCCCGCCATGGCCTCCAGGCCCATCTGGTTGACCTCCACCTGCTGGTCACCCAAACCTTCCTCCCTGACATAGTGCAGTTCACGGGCACTGGTGATCACGCTGCTCCTGGTAGGGGTGCCGGGCCCATCGCGGTTCTTGTCAGATTCTCCGCTGCGCTCGCCATTGCTGGAGGCGCTGGATTCCATGGCTTTAGGGCTTTCGTGTTCTCCGCTCTCATCTACTTGCATCATCTCTGTCTTGATCTCTCCCATCATGGGGTGGGAGTTGCCGTGCAGGGGCTGTTCGGCACCCGCGCCAGGGTGCATGGTGCTCTGCAGGAGGGACTGACCGATGCTCATCAGGCTGTCCACAGCTGCTTTGGTTGGGCTCATGGTGGAGAGGCAGAAGGAGGTGGAGACAGAAGGGCTCTGATCCACCATTCCTGGATGCGTCAGCGCTTGCTGGGCAGCCGACACATAGCCGCCCTCCTCCACGGAATGCTTTTTCGGGTTCCTTCCATGTCGTCCCTTGCGCTCTTCATCGTCTTCTGCGCCTCCATCGTTCATGTTGACTTCCGTGTCATTTTCATCCGAGGACTGGATGGTCTCCAGTATCTTCAGGCATTGCTCCTCTAAGTACTCTATTTCTAAGATCTCTGCTGCGTACAGCAGGTCATCCAGATCCTCCACTTTAGCTTGGAGCGTGGCAGTGTAGGCATACTCCAGAATCTGCTGGAAGGTCTTTGGTGAGAGAAAGTCGAGAGTGTAATGTTGGCTGTTCCGGTGAAAGAGGATCTCGAACATCTTACTGGTGCAGGCCAGCACGGTCCGATGAGCGTGGAACTCCTGGCTGTCCACCATGATGACCACGTCGCACAGTGTGCCGGCCAGGCGCATCTGATTAGCCTTGTGCAGAAGGGCATTGGGGTGATTGGGGTTCTGGAGCTGGATCATACCCATTTTAGTCAAATCCATAACGTCTCTGAAATCCACACGTCCAACTCATGAGTCTTTCTTTCCACGTAGCAGTCTGTTCAGTTATCTTTGTAAACAAGATAAGGTCAATCTAGCAAGAGATGAAAGAGAGACCCACAGTTAGATGCAGCAAAGTCACAAATTTTTTTCCTTTCCTTGGTTGTTGATTTTCTTTGTTCTTAAATTAATAGCCATCATTCTTAGTATTTCAATATATATTAAAGACATGCCATAAAAAAAATACATACATAAAATCACAATAATATCAGTACATTAGACTTCAATTGTACTCTGTACTGTACAAAACACAAATCTATTATTATTCAACAACTAAAAACATTTTTAGCAAAGGATCCCTAAAAAACTAACGAAAAATCTGTTCAAATGCACAAAGTAAAACACAAGACGACAAGTGGCCCACATGAGAAACGTGTAAACTTGGCTTTAGTGCTAGTAAAGGCTGGCAGTAATCAAGCCTTTGTTTCTATGTGTTCGAGCTCGCCTCACAAAGCCCATCAACAGCCTCCTGAAATGAAATGGCATCTTATTCAGTATTCTCATCACAGACAGGGATACTGAGCGGAGCATGGAGAGGGAGGCAAGCTGTTGCCAGGAATAGTTGGAACATAGGATGACACAAAACAGCTCAAAGCTCCTAAAACACACCAAACTGGATTTTTTTTATTTTTTTTATTTCAAATACACTATGTGTCATATGTAAATTATATGATGTAATTATGTCCTTACTATATCGGATTCATAGTACAAATATACTTACTATGTAACCTTTATTTAAAAAAAATTAAAACGTGCAATTTGTCAGTTAACTGGCTGTTCAGTTGATACAATAGCTGGATTTTTTCCAGTTTTGTACAATATTTTAATCAATCATAATCAATTTAATTACTTAATTAAATACATTCTAGCTATAATTTAATGTCTGGTTAGTACAAGCCTAACAACACACCAAATCCACCACAAATGTAACAGCACCGAGAGGAAGCCTTTCCTTTAATAACATTATCACTTACATTTAAAATAGTACCGGACTCAGACATTTAATATCTCATTTGATCAACAAAAGCCTCGCCGGAGAAGAGCAGCCTTGTAAATAAACAGCCTTTATATCAAACAACACTATCACCTTAGCGGCGAACGACGGGCTTTTTCACTGTGATTGTACCGTCTCAGACAGCAAATAAGCGAAAGTTAGGATCAAGGACGAGAAAAGAGAAATATATGCGAGGGATTTCACGCTGTTTAAATTCTACGAAGTACAGGAAGGCGAGTAATAAGTGAGAAATGAATACGTTGTCTTTGAAGTGCAGTGAACTGATGAGACTTTAGCAATAATGACGCCAGTCCACGCACGCGAACTGTACATCACTACAATAACTTAAACAAAAGTCAGGAAACGATCAACACTTATTCCTATTAGCTGTGATAAGCGTTTACTAACTCATATATGATTTAAAAAAAGTCCAGTCAGAGCTCATCAATACAAGATTATTCGACTGTTCACACGTGAATCAATTGTAGCCGTTTGTCATTTTATTACATAAACAAACCGGGCGAACAAGTAAAATAGCTTTTCGGTTAAATTCATTTATTTCGGTATTGTTCTAAAACAAACAACAAATTAAAGCAAAGGTCATTTCACTTTAAAAATCACAACCAATACAGTTCGGTTCGTTTTGAAAGACACCTCCACGGTGGCCCTGATTAAATAACCAGACGTACTGACAAGCAAAATAAAAATCATCGAAACCCCGACATTTGTTTGTGCTACGACATGCTTCTTCAGTCGGGACATATTTAAACTCTCTGGGTGTTGAATGTGAAATAGTCACGCTGAGAATAAAGCACATGGAAGCACGTCACTGTCTGGTGCGCGAGCAGACCTCACGTCCCCCGAATACTAAAACACACGCTTACGTCAACATAACATCTCCACATGTGTAAAGATGAACATAAACAGCCATATCCATCAGGTGCCCCGAGCATGCACCGCACTGACAGCCGCGCTTGTACTTTTTCGGTGCACTCCCCCAATTCACCTTCACTTGGAGCAACAGTAGAAACACCGTAACTTGATGTGATGCTGAGCGCAAACACATCTGATCAACACAACGCGGATCATCTCTTAATGCAAACAACTGAAAAACGCACGCAGACAGACGGGTCTGTCGGGAGCTGTGGGTGTTTTAAAGGTGCGCGCCGGTACTCACCTGTCTTGCACGTTTGGCTTCCGAGCGTGCGGTTATTAGGACTGTGGCATAGTAACGCGGTTCACAGTCCCCGCTCTCTCTCTCTCACGCTCACTAACTCCTCTCCTCTCGCCGCTTAGCAAATCAACACGGCGGTGACGTCAGCGCACATCCTCGTCGGAGTCCTGACAAACACTGCTAAAGTGAGACACCTAGGGGGCTGTCGAATATAGGCCAGCGTGTCTGGGACACTATCTATCACAGCGTTTGGACTTTAATCGTTAACCTTCAAGCATCATCACCTTTGCTACTACTTCTGCAACCAGCTAACTTCTCACTGAGGTCTGCACCGAACGCCATAAGTACATTCGTATTCTGAACCCATGAGTGCCATATTCACTATTTTGACATATTCTTGTAATTTTTGTTGTTAGTAAATGTAATTGTTTTTTTTCTTGTAATTCTGTGAGTACCTGGAGGTTTTGTTGCTGTGCCTAATTCTTTGTGTGCTTGACCCAATAAAACTAACTCAAGTTTCATTTGTTAAGTGTCAAGTTCCATAAAGCCAGGCTATTTTAAGGCTTTTTTTGATTTGAAATTATCATTGGAGAAATTATTCACACTAGTTAGCTACTGAATAACACTTAAGATTGCATAGGATACATAAGACACACAAGATACAGCTATTTAAAAATGTGGAATCAGAGAGTGCAATATATATATATATATATATATATATATATATATAAAGAGAGAGAGAGAGAGAGAGAGAGAGAGAGAGAGAGAGAGAATGCCACCTTTGAAATTGTGCAAATTAAGTTCTTAGCAATGGATATTACTAGTCAAAAGAATAGTTTTGATACATTTACGATGGGACATTTACAAAAATATCCTCATGGAACATGATTTTTACTAAACATCATAATGATTTTTGGCATAAAATAAAAAAATAATAATTTTGACTATTGCTACAAATATACCTAAGACTAAATAAGACTATATTCGTTTGCCAGGGTCACAAATGCGCTTTTGAAATACTATCTTTATATTTAAAAAAAGAAATACTTCGACAGAATTGGATATGAGTGTACTTGTATATGAAAGGTTCAAGTGTATACAAGTGGTAACTAAATCCATTTTTTATTTTGTTAAAATGACATATGTTGAAAGTGCATTTTAGTTCATGATGTCACAAAATCAAACAACAGTTCTTGGTTGAATATAATGAAATATAGAATTATACTTAATTAGTAGGTGAAATAAATCATTCAGGCTACCTTTCAGTACACTGTTAACAAATTAAACACTCTCTCTCTACAAATTCTATTTCATTGCTGTCAGCTACATTTGTATTTTGAGTGCAATGACAGCCTGAAAATGGAGGGAAACAGTGTAAAATCTGTGCTAGACTCTGTAAAGCTTGAGATGGGAGATCATAGAGTGCCATCACCTTTGAGCCGCATGCTGTGCTGGCTTACTTAGGGATAAAGACAAAGGCACTGCCCTAATCTCCATCTAATCCACATTTTACTGGAGAGGACTCTGATTAGTCCTAAATTATACACTGATTTTTTTTTTTTAATAATAAAAACACAAGCTAACACAGTTTAACAAAACAAGAAAATACATGTATAAACAATACATGAAAATGATTCTTTGAAATCTAACTCTAAAACACAAGACCTTGGCGAAGTATACGTGTACATTCATGCATTATAAATATACTTGAGATAATGTTTTTAATGAAAGTGGCATTTATGTACAATTTATTGGCCTTGGCTCAGCAAGCGACACTTATTATTGAAATAATGATTATAATTACACATACAAATTTTGTTGCATAACACCATAAAATTGGTTTTGAATGCAGTAAGAGTATGTTTGCTGCTTATTTATCCACATATCCACATATATAAACCATCATTAGTGATGTGCTGAGGTAGGTAATGACATACCCTGGAGGTTTTGCTTATGAGCTCAACAGTGGATCTTTGTGAATCTCACTCAGAGCTTTGACTGAATAGGTTCTTTTACACTTGTACAATCCTGGGGGTGTCCCCTATGACCTCTGACCCCTACCTCTGACCTTGGCTGGATTTTCTCCTGTACAAAATGCCCCTCCCTTTGCATAGCTAAACATTCCTTTTTTCATCATGTAGGTATCCATTCTAACACGCTATTCATCCATAAATGCTATCACATCTGAGCGATCGTATCTTAGATGTAGGCCTAAATGAATTTAGGTTCTTTATTATGATTTCAGCCTTATATGTAGAACACGGGACAGTTTATTTTATATTGTTTCTAAGTTAAATCTTAAATCTAATAATAAATGTCTAACATCACATTTTTGGCTGCATTTACAGCATTAAGTTTTCTTTTCATTAAGAAGAATGTGTGACATTCTCTTTGTTAATGGATTGAAATAGTCATGTTGACAGAGCCGTTTGCTCTACTGAGTGCATATTTGCCTTCACTCTCCCTCCAGCCTTATACCTGTTTGGTTAGATGACAAGGTGATCCCTTGATCAATACTGATGTGGTATCAGCAGGCCGAACAATAGAACTGTGCTGGTAAACCTTTACTGGTTTCAAGTGACAAGAATCTCATTCTCAGGGGTCAGAGATCTCACAATCTCTGACTGCACTCTGTGCATTAGGACAGGCACATTCCAGTCACTGATTACTATTTGTATTTGCAAAATGAGATGCAGACTTAGAGGAGAGCATGGATAATTGTAAAAATCAAATGTAATATCAGTGATGAATTATATCAGTAAATCTTCTATCTCTTTCCAGTTCCCAGTCAAAGTTTCAGCAACACAAAATATTTTTGAAACACAGTTATTACTTTGATGTAAATTTCTGTGCAAATTTAGTCCTAAATTGTATTTAAAATAAATAAAATCAAATAAATAATGTTGCACAATTTGTATTGATTTGTACCAATGTATATATATATATATATATATATATATATATATAAAAACTCTTCGTCATGCAAAAAATTAAAACAAAACACATGACAGCTAAAGACATAACTAATAATATTAATATATGATTTTAAAGTGCTGTTGTAGAAATACATACAAAACATTTATTAATAAAATAAAAAAATCACAAATATGAATCTAACCTTGCCTTCATTTAGTTGCAGTTTCAGTATATTTGCTCTGATTGCATTTAATTGGCAAACTGAAATGTATACATTTATGAAGAAAATAGTGTTATAATTATCCTTGCTACAGATTTAGTTACTGTCATCCTCTCGTATCATAAGTTGATCCACTTTCCTCGTAGCCGTCTTTCCATTACTGACCTCTGCCTCACACACCTAATCTTCAATCTTCTTTTCTTCCTCATAACCGGCTCATCTGATCCTAATGACTGTTAATACCAAATGATCTGAATCTGCGAGGTACTGTGGGGGTCAGCTCAATATTTCATACACTGTGTCGTCATTAATCACAAGAGCTTTAAATAGAAAAACTTCTCTTGATTACTGTAATTTTAAAATTGGTAGTAAAACTTTGATTAAATTTAGCACAGGGCAGGGCAGAAGGTGCCAAGTCTACTACAGAACTGTCAGAATGAGATGAGAATGACGTGCAATGTCCATCATAGGTGCACTTTTCCATCGGGGTAGTGGGTGGTTTGCTTCCTTTTATGGGAGCGGCCCTGGCCCTTAACCAGAGTGTTCTAATGAATACTAACCCCTTTAAAAGGAGCTTCCCTGCAGTTTCCATTGGGTGAAAATTTTATAAACTTTCTTTCAGGTCTGAAGCGGCTTAGAGAGACTATTGTCCCCCTGTTGAACAAGACCTTGACACTCAAAACAGTTTAAACAACGCCAATGATGATTAATGACAGACCTGTCAAACAAACAGCGCTGACTAAGGCTGGCGCTCACAGTGCCCGAAGAAAATAAAATAAAAACCACACACTCCATCGTTCAAAGCCTCCAAAGAGGTTAAATACATATTAGTAAGCCGTATAGACCAGTGCCCGATTTTTGAACTATTACATTCGGTTACACAGCCTCAGATTGAGTGTATTTGTGCTTACACTCACTAATTGGAATGAAATGAAACACATGTGATGAAATTCGACAGTATTTATTTTTTGCAAACAACACGTCCTGGAGCTTTTCAAAAGGGCAATGAGGAAAACTGTTTGTTAGTTGTACAGATAAACATTTGCGATGACGTCTGTCGGAGAATGCCTTTCC
Organism: Enteromius unitaeniatus; assembly: GCA_032359435.1. Taxonomy (NCBI): domain Eukaryota; kingdom Metazoa; phylum Chordata; class Actinopteri; order Cypriniformes; family Cyprinidae; genus Enteromius; species Enteromius unitaeniatus. The sequence goes on from JAUMHI010000025.1 coordinate 1,530,926, forward strand.
TCTGTGTAACAGTAGGGAAGCAGGAGGGGAGCCCGGGGCCTCTGTAGAGATCCAAAGAGCCCTGCTGACCCTGCCTGGTGCACCTCTGCAGAACGCAGTGGTACAGAGCACCATACATGCCTTTCTTTCAGCCAAAGAAAAGGCCACTTTTTTTTCTCCTCCTCTCCTCTCTAAGTGTAAGACCCCAGCTGTCCTCAGTCAAGCAGAATTCCAACTTTCCCTCCAAAAATTCTCTCATTGTCCATCCTGGAGGTGGCCGAACCCTCCTCTCCATAGTGCTTAACCACTGGACCGGGCGCAAACAACAGAGTAATCATATTACAGTGTCCCTGGGAAAAAAGGGACAGCTATCCACAGGGAATCTCCTGTGGCTAATCCCTGCAAGGCCGCTGCTTTTCTTCTCCAGCACCGAGTCCACCTTTCACAGCGGTTTTGGAGGCACACAGGCCTTTAACCGCTCAAGGATATCGGCTTCACGTCTCTCCTCCTGCATTCCCCTCGAATCATAGCGAGAAACGTTTCTCGCTCGTGCCATTTTATTTTGGTACCTTCATTACCTCACCTTCTTTATTCTACGGATCCTCATTTTCTTTGCCCCTATGACTGCAGACATGATTGCCGTTATTGTAAATAATTAATAAGCTGTAATATATCACCTCTAATTAAACATATTAGTCAGCGGAGTCTTGCAGATTTACTACCCCAAGCCCGTGTCCAGTGATATTCAAATGAGCCTCATTCCCATCAATAATGCAAATAGATGCACTATAAACATTTCTCACTGTACAGTAACTGCTGCATTTGAACATAGTCCTTGAATTGTATTGGCTGAGATGCACTGATGTCGTTCAACAGCATTGGGATAGCATTCTACTGTTTGTGTCACTCTGCTTGCTTGTTTTCACTTTCCAGACAGTCTCTGTATTGGTGACGGGGATTTTTCAGTGACTCTTTCTGCAGATTACATCAATACACCAGTGACTGGCCTTAAATCCTTCATTCACTTAAATCAAGAATGAAGGGACTGTGCTTACGCTGTAAGTGAGTCATTTGAGTCATTTACCAATTTATTCATTCAAAAACTGATTAATTCAGGATTAAAACAAGGGGAAAGTTACTTTTAAAAGTAATTATTTACAATACTGTGTTACTTTCCAGGTAATTTCCAGTTTGTTTCATTGTTTAAAGCTTTTTATTTATTTTGAGGAATACTAAGTCTGTTTCTGTGCAGGTGAAATGAGTAAATGCGAATATATTTAGTCTAGAACTACAGTAACATCATGTCCACACAGCACATACAAGTCTCCTTCTGATCTCTCTCAACATGGGGACAGCTGTCAGTCAATATATGGGAAACACAGTAACTGGCACTATTCATATTTCCTTCTAAATTAAAAAGTAATCTGATTACGTAACTGCGTTTCCCTCAAGACTGCTTATAAGCGAGTCATCTGAATTATTCACTCAACAGCATTGTTAAAAATCCCTCATTTATTTAGGGATGAAACAAGTGACTGGCATTATACTGTAAGTGATTTCCAGTAAGTAATTTGATTCAATTTATTCAACGGATTTGTTCAAACACACTGAAGGCAAGAACTGTATTGAACAAAAAAATGTGGACTGGTACAACACTGAAACTTAAGAATGAATGAACAAACGAATGAATGCGTTATTAAATGAATGAATGACGTCCTCTAATAAATTGCAGAAATTCAAGGCATGCTTATTTTTGCATTCATTTCAGCAATAAGACAAGAAACCCACACTTTACCTCCTGATATACATAGAGGTTTTTATGATACATTTGCAGTTATGTTAATTGCTTATTGCTAATGTATGTTTCATCCTTTATAAATATATCGCCAGTAAATATAGACCATTATACTGTTATATAATGTAAGTAACTGAATATAAACTTTTTATTTACAAAAATGTTGTATTGAATAAACATGGCAATTATGCTGTTGGTTTGAATCATGTAGCAGAGGGAAGAATTTCCATATTTGGAAAGAATAGATGTCTTTTGCTTTGCGATATTGTTTAGTTATGATGAACAGTTAGCACTATCCCTAAGTTATGTATTTTCATTGTACGTACAGACTTTGAAAAATTAAACTTAATTTAAAAACACTTTTCCCCCTTGTTATTTTTTAAAGTTACACCTTGAGAGGCATAAAAGGGGCTAACAAATGCAGCCAGGCTCATGTAAAGAGAACAGAGGCTAATTTAAAAGAAACCCCTGCTTGCTATTTTTTCTTGGGTACCAGCTGGTCCTCTAACAGATGTTGAACACACCATTTAACGGAGAAGCTATATATCAAAGTATACTGGACTGTCTCTCGTTTCCGTTTGAGTTATGACTTCTGCAGCGCTGTCAATGAATCGCAAGCTGTAATGATTGACCGCCTATACGCTACGCTGATTTATAACAGAAAATTTGTCAAACCGGACTTTAAAACTCTGAATTACAAGAGTATTTTCCAGGCCGGCACGTATTTTCAACATAAGATCGCATTTACTGTGGTTACAGGAGCAATTGTTCGGGTTAAAAGGAGACGGCCTTTCTCAGTTTCCTCTGAGAGCAGCTATGACTTTGAGGCCCATTGACGTGGATAAGCTGGAATGAAAAATAGAAGCAAGTAATTCTGAACGCTAAGACAGAAGAGTGATTTAAGGCATGGAGGAGGATACGAAGCAGAAAGTTCTCAACTGGAATGCACATTGGCTTTCACAGCATGGGGCTGGGCAGGCAGTCAAAACCAAACAGAAAACTCCAAAGCAACTAGCAGAGTACTTCCAACACACAGGTCGAACTAAAATATGTCATTTAAAAATGTTACTTAATCCTGTTTGATCCATTTAAACAAGGCCCGGTTCGCTCCAATTTCTACCGTGTTATGCAAATGAGTGGTAACCGTCCAAATGTTGATTTGATCAACCGTCAGATTTATTCTTTCCAGACATATACAACAAGTGTTTACAGTATAATTCCAGTAACAGGAAGCATCTTGCTCAGATCGAGGCTCTGTGTGAGATCCACCCAGGACCGGACCAGCTGTATGGCCCCAGCTAACGCCATTGTTAAGTGCCGGGGGTTGGGAGGACTATGGGGGCCTCTAATCTGCTGGTATGTGTTGGCTGTTATTGAAGAAGAAAGAGAGAGTGAGATAAAAGTGATGCCAATGTTTTCCCGAATGGCCTCGGTCCAGAAAAAAGCCACATTAAACCATATGGCAGGGGCTTCAATGTTCGAAGGGTGCTTTTTTTCATTGCATCAACATCTTGAGAAGTTTAGAGCGAGTGCATCTAAACAGGAAATATTAAAATCAGCCTTTTGATAGACCATATGCCATGTGTTTGGCAATTGCCACACCGTTTGAGGGACTAGCATTGCATAATCTTGTCTGCCGACTGCCAGAGAGGGATGGGACGGGCCACGTCACAAACCGCTTCTCTTCTGCTTAATCTGATGGGACAACAGCATTCTTCTGTGAGAACAAGAAGGACTTGTATGGGCCAGGTAGAAGAAGAAAGCAAGCAGAACAGGGATTTAGGGGTTTTCTTCCCAGTAAAGCATGTGACTAACAGGAAAGCTGTGGGGAAATAACTAAAAGTGAAAACAGAAATAAACTGTAGTTACAAACATAACTAAAATAAGAATTCGATTAATACGAATCACAAGCTGGTATAGTTTTAGTTAACTATAATATCCCTGGCGCTAATAAAAATCAATAAAATACACTATAACTGATTACACGAATAATATAGCATGCGTGATGATTACATTCTTAAAAACAGTGAACATACAATAAAATGATATTCAACAGAATAAAAACTACAGTAACTAAATTAGTTTGAGACATTAGAGTGCAGCTACTAAAACTAAGATCTAGATTTAAAAGGCAGTAGTAATGTGGAAAGCAGAGTTTGTTACAAATGATGGATACGTGTGAGTTGTTTGTATATGTTTATGTAGGATGGCAAAAAGCAACAAGCTGGTTGATTTATGAGCAGTTCAGGGGCTTCAGCTGGCATGCAGGAAAACACATTTATTTTTATAGTTTTCTTTGTGCAATCATTTGTAAATCATTTAGAATTTGTTAAAATAAATTTGCAAATCAAAGTTGAGGCAATAAAACATAATCTACGAAATATACCTATTAGATGTTTACTGATTGTGAATATCGATAGACATCATTTAATCAAAGGTTTAGTAATTTCATGACCTATTGGTGACCCAGGACTAGAAGAGCTGCTGTAACATAAGCCATACTGCTACTTCAAACAAGTTCTTCCAGAACACGGTGTTCCTATGCAACCTGCTTTGATTTACAAGGTGTGAAATAAGTATGAAATATGAGCATCTATAAACTCTAAAAAAGCAGAATCTGCCTCTTCCGGATATGATCAGATCTCAGATTAGAGCCCTGAAGCCAGGCACTTCCATTGAAAATACTCAAATATTCAATAGCTATTATGGCAATGGTGATTTACTTAGTGACAACCTACGCAGGATTCAGACACACAGATCAGTAGCTGATCGATGGGGTCTCTGCTCCCTGTGGAGTCTGTTTCCATAATACAGCATTCAGTGGAACCTGCCAGGATCATTTACATAAGTTAATGCTTATTAACCTGACTTTGAAATCAAACTCAGATTCAGATGCGAGTCATTCTCAAAATGTTGGCTTTTTAGTTGAATTATTAATCACTTTGCATTTCGTTTCAAACAGGCCACTAATCAAAGCAATTTTAAACTGGGAGCACCTGAATAAGATTTCTGGATTAAGCAAAGAGGAAACCGCGGTTACATCCATCCTGCTCTCACAGTTTTTCTGGCTGCAAGGTTGAAAAAGATCTGTCGTTCCAATATGGGAACAATACCACTATGTTAAAAAGAAAAATATGTATCAAAACACTGCCTTTTTGTTTTTAATTAGCCTGCACTGGCCTGTTGTGAGTCAACCGCTGTCAGAGGCACATGATTTAGGGCGGTGCTTTACCGCCACCCAGTGGACGACAACGTGTAAGGGTGCTAATTTCACAGTACTAAAGCATAAAATGAATTGTACCTCATTAGATTACACTTTTATTTAGTCGCCAGATTATCAGAGAAACTATTAGAAACTCATATTTGGCTCTACCACCGGCATGACTGAAAAAAACCCATCATGTTTAATTGGGCTACCCAAATTCACATTGGAAATCATGAAATGCTTTGGCAGCAGTTGGCAATTACATTGAAGTTGTACAGTTACATTAAAGTTGATCGAGAATCAATCCGTAGCGTCTATAAACGTAGCAAATTCTATGTAATACAGATTGCGGTCTTGTGCGCCATCTGGTGGTGATGATACGCATTCGCAACACTTATGCTTGTGTTTTCACCCTGAAGGGGAATTGTAATATTTCATAAGTTCTATCCCAAGGGCAAGATGGTCAATATGTGTATAGACACTTACATAAAAATCCCTAATAAACATTTTCACTGTTGCCCAAGAAAAAGACAAAAAGTTCATTAAACACGTTGTACTTTGTGACAAGAAGCTCCTGTGAAAGCCACACTATTTGGGATGAGCAGTCACCAAAACTCGACAATAAACAACCTTTTTTTTTTTAGACAAATCATTAGAACAGTATAAAGGTTTAAACCACAAAACAATTCCAGAGTCATAAAAAAAAAATACATGGATATAATAATAATAATAATTATAATATACATCATTATTATATATGGCAACACTGCAAAAAGGTTCATTAGTTAACTAAGAATTAACAATATTTCTACAGCATTTATTAATCTTAATGGTATGTCAGCATTTAATAATGCATTATTTAAATGACAAGCTGTGCCTTATTGTATTGTAAAGCGTTAACCTGTATATATACATATACATATATATATATGAATTCATAGCAGTGTTGCTATTGTTAATTAGAAATAATGTAAGTAAAATCATATTTAGTAATTGAAATGGTAACACTTTACAATGCGTCATTTATTAACATTAGTTAATGTATTAATTAACATGAGCAAACTATGAACAATGCATTTATTACACTGTTGATTAATCTTTGTTAATAAAAATAGAGTCACTCATTGTCCATTCATGTTAGCTCACAGTGCATTAACTAATGTTAACAAACAAAATGGATTAGCAAATGCTGAAATTAACATTAAGATTAATAGAGGAATTGTTCACTCTTAGTTCATGTTAACTAATGTAGTTAACTAATGCTAATCAATTTACCTTATTGTAAAGTGTTAGCATTAAAAAAAAGCTGAAATTAAATATTAATTTGATAAAGGTTTGAAGCAGAAGTACTGAAATTACTATATATACTATAATAATAAATACTAAAACGATACATTAGCATGTCTAAAAGCGCTGATATGTATTTTATGCATAAATTATAAGTGTCTGCAAAGTTACAAGTCATTATGATTGATTAAGCTCATGTGAAAACTGTGGATAGTGTTTCAATAGATGCATGCATGTAAAATGAGACAGTGGAGACAGCAAATATTTTTCTCATTTTATTGAACACAAGAATTTTTTGACAGGATGAAGTCAGATTTTGTTGTCGGTTAGTATTTACAGCAGTGGCAGTGGTGGGGGGGGGAGGTGGAAGTGACATTTGATCTGTAAAAATCTGTATACAGCTGTGAGAAGGGCCTCTCAGTATGGTATGAAGTGACATATGTCTTATAAAGGTCTGAGATGAGAATGAAATGATGAGAGAAACCATTAAACCCCAAACAGGCTTAATCTGCTCGGATGAAGAGTCTTCTATGCTTTGGAAACGATCGTTTGAACAGACTTTTGTCTTTAAAGTGGCATGATGGCACGGTTGCGGCGGTAAACTGTGTACAAACAAATTGGTCCCACATTAAATGGCAGTACGAATCAAAAGCTTGTTTTTCAGAGAGATCACAAGAGCTTGCATGCCTCTCGGTGCACAGTCTGCAAGCCTCTCAGATGCTTATTAGACCAGAATCCAGCTGGAAATGCTTTCAAAATAACTTTCATTATTAATATTACCGCATTGCCAATGCAAACAGAACACAAACGTACATTCAAGTAGCATAATGTTTAAAGACATAATAATGAAAGTTATCTTCATGAAAGCACTTCATGTTTGTCTTGTAAAAGCAAAACTGACGAAAGTTCACTGACATTCGGATAAACCTACAAGTCTTTGACATTTTCAGTTATTTAGCAATTCAGTTGGTAACCTTAACACCAATGACATCTAGTTTAGAATACATCACATGCTTGTTTCAGGTAGATGTCACTGACAAGGCATTTGACCAAACGGGATGAACAAGAGATTTTGTAATTAAATGACGAGTGAACGCGCAACCCTCGGGCACCTATGAGACGAAATGCATCGAGACAGTTTTCTATGTGAATATATTTATATATGTATTTATATATATATATATGTCTTATTTTGCATCAGTTAAATAGAGGCATGTTGTCAAGATTTTGAGAACTCAAGTTTTAAGAAAACCACGATCCATTAACACCCTCAGACCCAAAAGACCAAGCGACGACACATTGGATAAAGAAAAAAACCCAAGTATTTTCACAGTTTACAGATCTGGACCATCTGACAGTGTCGGGGTATGTTGTCACAGAGACAGTAGCGTCACTGCGGCCCATCCAGACCGCAGGCCTGCATACGAGGGGATGGTTATATTAAAGGCACCAACTCCTTTTGTGTCTGTATTTCACTTCTGCTGCCATTTTTTTTTTTTTTTTTTTTTACATCTTTTTTATTCTTATCATGATGAACATTGTTTAAACTAACAGCTACGGCTTTCACAACCTATGGAAACTCTTTTTTTTTATTATTATTCTAGTACAAAGGACACACTGTATTCACACTAGGATTTTCACGCATTCACAGTGCACAAGCTTGCAGCCTAAAGATGAGAAACACTGTACAAAAAAGTCAGGCTGAATAATCTTTATGCTACGATCCACACCGGAGTACTACGGCTTAAATAAAAAGTAAAACAATAATTTGGCCACTCGAGACAAAACCGACAAACATCTGCATTTGTATCAGTATCAAAGGGCCAGGGTTTCGTTTTAATGCAACATCTATAAATTATATGGGCAACAGGCAGACGTCATATGGGACGTCCCACTAGCAGCGTTAGGCCGCAAGTGCAACAGCGACGCTTGTACTGTATTCTCTTAAGGAGCCATCTGATCCATCTAAGAGCTCCAGGTTGTTGTTCTTATTTTTTTTAAAGGACTTATGGAATGTTTTTAAGCGAGGATCACTGAGGGAAGACCTCTTTGACTCTTCTGGTAAAGAACTAAAGTAAAGAAGAAACTCTTAGGGTTCAAGGATGTGTTGTAATATAAAAGAACAGGAAAAAAGCAGTAGTGGTGTTTTGTATAGTATAACCCTAACCGCTAGTTCAGACCTCTACCCTGCGTGATCATTTGTGTCGGGTTTGCAAGGGAAGCATGTGGCATGTTAATGAGGGTAAAATGCTGTAAACACTTAGGGCTGGGATAACACGCGAAAAAAACAGACATAGAAAAATAATTCTGCAAAGCAAGCATGCTAAAAATCTATTGCTAGCGTTTCAAAAATAAAGTGAAAAATAAAATAAAAGGCAGTTGCTTTTTGTACATTATTTAAACACAAAACATCAAAAATGTTCCCCCAAAATTAATATGTGGCAGACAATAATAATGGCAATACTGCATGTGATAAAACGGGACATAATTGAAACGGCACTGTGGGCTGAAAGTGTGAAGGCAAAATCTACTGTGTTTTTCATACTGATCTTCCTCCAAAGACGTGTTTTTTTTTTAAAGACACTGATCTTAATTACAGAGGTCAAGGAGACTGCTCTAGAGGTAAAGAATCTTTCCTTCTTGCATTGATGAAAGAAATGAAACATTTCAATAGTAAAAAGTACAAAATAAAAGGCATGTGCGCGAGCTCTTTAGGCGCTATATACATTTACAGACGTGTTTTGTTCTGCAAATTCAAAGACACTGAAGAAAGAAACCCTTGTGTTTGAGATGTGATGGTGGTGTGGTGTGGTGCTGTCTGTCTGCGACTGTCGTGTGCTCTCTGATTCTGGATCATGCTTTGCTCTCATTGCCGTTCGTCTGGGGGGCTTCATTAGGGACTGTCTTCACCTCTGCCGGGGTTTTGTTTACATCCGTCTCCGGTGCTTTACTTTTGTCGTCTACAATGATTTTACCACTGGGGGAAAGAGAAAAGAGAAGTTTATCAGCACTATTATTCTGTTTGGCTGCTTCTGCTTTTTACTGTATATTATTTCCAAGGAACAGCTCACCCAAAAATGTTCTGTTTTATTATTTATTCATCCTCATTTTAAGTCAAACCTCTGTGAGTTTTTCTTTTTCTTTCTTTCTTTAGTGGAACACAAAAGATGGATTTTAAAGAAACTGAAGAACATGCTAGACATTTTTTTCAAATATAATGAAAGTGAATGAACACTGGTGGTCAATGCTTCAAAATTACAAAAAAAAACCTTGTAATGACCATAAAAGTGTTTCATATTCATTGTCAAAGTCTTCATATGTGACAAAACTCTTGACATCAGTCTTAGGTTTTTTGGTTACATTTAATGGGATTGTGAGGACATAATTTTAGTCATTTTGTTGCAGAAAAATATAATTTATTTGATCAAAATATATTTTTACATTTTTTGTATTAGAATGTATTTCAAAATTTCTACATTTTTATTAAAAAAAAACTATTTCCAGTCTTTAACATCCATGATTCTTCAGGGATAATTTTCTATATGCTGAATTGATGCTAATTGTTTTTTCTAATTATTATCAATAATAACATTTCCCCCAGGATTATTTCATAAGTAGAAATCTATAATAGAACTATTTGGTAACATTATTAATGGCTTTAATGCCATCTATGATCATCTATGATATATGTCTGTATGTCTACATATATATACTGTATATATAAACACACACACACAAAAACACACAGTATATATACATTAAATATATGCACAGTATATATACACTCAAATATGGCAGAGTTGCCAGTTCATTATTAAAATGTCTTCGGTAATGAAATTACATGAGGAAGTTATGAAAATATGAAAACACATTTTTTGGGTGAACTGTTCCTTTAATTTCTGAAGGAACAGACGTCACTGTAGCCAATCAGTTTCACAGCTAACAGGATCTGTTTGGTTATCTTATGGTTACATCGAAGATTATTCATGAGCATGAGAATGTATGAGGACAGAGGAACAGTGCATGCAGGTGTGATTCGTATGATTCATAGCAATCAAGATAAAGCTTGCTGTGAAAAGTAAATCCACGACGCTGGTGCAGAGAGCCTTTCTGCTGCAGACACAATCCTCATAAAACTACAGAAATGTTAACCTCTCCCTCTGCGCTTATTGGCTGTGTAATAGTTTGTTGATACACAGAGCGCTTGTCTCTTGGGGTCAGGCTGGAGCGAAAAGCATAATAATAAATAATAAATCATAAATAAATGAAAATCATCCGCTGCAAACTGCCTATTACTGAATATTTTACAGGCCACATAGACATTTGTTCTCAAGGGAGCTGACAGAGCACATAGTGGGCCTTGAAAAAAGGAAGTTTCTTAAATTATTTCGCAGTAGGCTGATTCTTTCAGAGCGCTGATGATTCCTGTAATGGAATTGACTGTACTGGTGTGCCAAATCATTCATAAATGCATAATGAACCACGAAAATTAAAGATGAGCTTTGCTGGCAGGGAATCGAGAGGTCCCTGTCGAATTTCGAACATATTCCCTTCAGTCGTATTTTTAGCACACCTGCTTTGCTGCCAGGCTGATATCAGCTGTGAATGACTGTTCATTATATTCGTCAAACATGCCCAGACAGCAACGGATTCTACGGCGTGACGCAGGACCACCGGTGGCGGTGTTGAGTGCTCTTGCAGAGGCACAGAGAGGCTTTGTTGGGAAGAGAATGGGCGTAGTGGAGTGAGGGCGTCTAGTGTTACAATCTACACGATCTCAGTGGTGCGACACAAGAGCATGCTGCTTTGTCGTTGTCCGAGGTCTGAGCTGTTTGTCCCCCGGCTGAATGTCATTACGCTCATCACAATAAAGCTATCTGATCCCATTCTGGGCTCTTATGAAGAGCAGCCAAGCGTGCAGAGTACCGCCTAGCACACAAACAGTGGCAGAGCTACTGTATGCTACTAATTCATTTTCTTCGTTTAATCATACTGAAACTAGCTCAAGGATGCGATGCATCTGGTATTGCACATCATGCTTCATCCCGCCTATTATTAGCCTCTCACATACGCACACTCATGCCACACATTCATTTTCTTCAAGCGAAACAGGAGCGCATTCTAATTAGCATGAAATAAACATTGAATGAACATCTGATGAGTGCTGTCAAACAATTAATCGCAATGAATTGTCTCCAAAATAATTAGAATAATAATAAATAGAAAAGATTGTGTTGATTATGTGTATATTTATTACGTATATATAGATACGCACATACAGTATATATTTGTAAAATATTTACATTAGATTTATATAATTTATAATTTGTATATAAATATATATACAGTATAACATTTTTCTGAAATATATACATATTTATTTAGGCATAATAAATATATACAGTACATACACATGTATTTTGTAAATAAAACCTTATTTTGGATGTGATTAATCATTGGACAGCACTACCTCTGATCCATGTTGAAAGATACACTACTTATTGAATGTATGTCATGCAAACGTATAATAAACGTTTCAACCGAGGAAAGACAGTTGCTAGAATAACAGCAGAAAATCCATCCTGTGTAGACTAGAGAGGAGAATTTAGCAAAAAACAACAACAAAACAATTACATTTATCAGTCATAATTGCTTATTTTATTATAATTAATAAAATGCATAGATATAAAGTTAAAAAAGATATAAAGATATATTAGTTAAAAAACTGTATTTTTCTCGGTATCGTTTAATTTAAAAAAGTTGAGAGCAAATAACATACTTAATCGCAAGATTGTTAATTATTCCTAAATAATTCTCACTTTCTTGAGCAATTGTCCTGAACAATATTTGCAAAATTCACTGTAGCCTAAAAGTGAATGTTATTTTTCTCCAAACCATTGGTTAATGAGATAATAGAAGTAAGAGAAATGAGGTTAATCAATAGTTCTATTTCAATACTCTAACATTTGAAGTTGCAGTATGTTTAACTAATGTGGGGTAATGTGAATTAATCAGCAATCACATGATTTATTCATGCTTTTTATGCCAGTTTGGCATAAAAAAAGCCTTGGAGCCCCCCTGTATAAAACTCGAGCTCCGTCACTGGATGCAAAGCATCATTATTGCTTCTGAGCAAGCTCAGGCTCCAGCAAGAAAACCTTCCATCGTTTGTCAGTGTGCATCCTTGGCGAGATGTCTTTAAAAGTGCCAATTCTTACTCTTGAAGGGAAAAAACTCTGAATTTAGGCGTCTTGAGAGTCTAAAGTTGGCAGAGTGAGTTTCATTGATATTCTGCTGGTTCTGTGAAGACCAGGGAAGTCATTCAGGTAGTTGAATATCTACAGATGGAGCCAATAAGCCCAGGTGGCAACCAATAAGGGCAACCTCCCTGGAGTGTTCCTGCTCAAATTAGACAACTGAGCCGAACTGAGAGAGAGAGAGGGAGAACAAGCCTGACGTGCGCTGACTGGGCCGTACATAGAAAGCGCAAACTACAGAGCACAAATGGAAGTGGGGAAAACAAAGTCTCTGGTAAATATTTAACAAACGCCATGCTCCCGCTAATTCCCTGCTGGAAGTCTTGGCTGACTGTTTAACAGGCGATTTTCTCTGAATTTCGCAACAGAGCTAGAGAGAGTGTGCTACTGAGGAGCCTGATTCATGCGAGTCTACTTCTGGCTCCATTAGGCAGCTCCACAAAGCTAGCAAGACTGAATCTGTCAGATGTGAAATGTTCATTTAATTTTGTAATATGCACCCTTGAATGACTGAAACCACTGTTATTCTGAGTCGCAGCTCCAGTGCTCTCAGCATGGCTCCAGCAACTAAGGAACAGGCTTATTTAATTGATGTATATTTTGCACATTCTAGTTTTCACTAGTTTCAGTTCATTTTCACAACAGCATTAGCATAGTGCTTGTGAACAATAAAATGTGCTGTAAAACAATTGCATGCTACTATCATCCTGGCACATTTACGATTCAGAGCTATGGACCAAATCCACTCAAATCTTGTGTCAGATGGAGAACAAATACTGGCTGGTTTTGCTAAAGTTTGCAAAGTTTATGGCAGAGATTGTATTCAAGAGATTTGTTTGAGGCCATTTGGATCAAATAAACACTCTCTAATTTAATTTGTGTTGTCTTGTCATGATGTTTCACAGAGACATTATTTTAGCAACAAAGTTTGGTAAAGTTTACTAGTTTACTACTACTAAATGTTTACAAAGCCTGCTTTTTTTATAAGAAATGCTGTAAAATATTATTAACATTTATTATAACTGTTTTCTATTTGAATCTATTTTAAATGTAATTTATTCCTGTGATGGCAAAGCCAGATTTCAGTTTCACATGATTCTTTTGAAATCACAATATAGGCTGATTTGTTGCTCAAGGAACATTTCTTATTATTATCAATGCAGTTGTGCCGCTAATTATTTTGTAGAAACTACCATTAATCCATTTTTAGTATATTTTGAGCAGCAGGATATGCTGCTATCCTGCCTCAATCCTCCTAAACACCACATACAGGTGAACTAAACTGACCTGTGAGGGTTATTTACATGACAAATCAGGATGTATATTTCCGGTCAAAATGAGTGATTCTTTCAGACAGAATTGACAAATTCAAATCAGTTTATCTATAATTACACTCATATTGTACTTTTTTCTTCACAAATGTTAATTTATATATATATATATATATATAGAGAGAGAGAGAGAGAGAGAGAGATATAGATAGATATTTATACAGGGTGCAATGACGGAAACTGTATTTAATGTGATCACAATTTAATAAAAACATTGTAAGTTAGGCCTATTAATTATAATTATTTAATTTTCTAGGTGATTCAACAACGAATAAATTATCTAGAAAAAATGTGCAAAGAACAGAGAACATTTTACATCACAAAATGGTTAATTTTTTTCAAAACGAGTCACGTGCGGTGAATCATTTGATTCAGAACAGGACGTTTTGCAAATCACTTTATCCCTATCTGGGATAAAATACCCCCCCACAAATCGCTCCCTATATATATATATATATATATATATACATACAGTATGTATATAGGTAAATGTATTTCTGTCCTCGCTATCACTGGTTGAGTCGTACAATCTGCAAGTTAGATGAGGAGTTGCTTTTTTTTTTTTTTACATCTGTAGCACATATTTAATGATTATTTTTTACTGCAATTTTTTTCCAAGTTTTTTGTTCCATCAGCTGGCCATTTCACCCACAGGGGCACAAATGACACCGTACCTCATCCGCTGTGTTAATGTAATTACAATGATCATGCATTAGCCTTCTCTAAGATGCTCCTTTTTTCAATAGCACCATTAAGGCTGCTCATTTATTTCTCACTGTCCTTTTCAGATTTGAAAGCCATCATTTAAAATCATAAGCTGTGGAATTGTGCCATTTGTGACAACCAATCATTGTGAGGTTCTGCCAGCGATAATGGAGGAATCAATTAGCTCGCTCGGAAAAAACAAAACCCGAAAGAACAATTTTACACATTTATAATGCTTTTACAGAGGTGCAAATACACCCGCACAAGCTGTCTCAGCGAACCTCTCATTTGAATACCAGAGGGAATACAGGCTAAGATTAAAGATGCAGGAGTAACCTGATGAAATTCGGATTTTATATTAAGAAGTGAGAAGAAACTGAAAAGGAAGGGGGGTGACGAAGAAAACAGACAGTGAGAAAGAGGAGATGGTTAAGGACACAAACACAACTAAACATCTAGAGGTGGCCATACTCGTCCTGGATGGGTGCGGACGGTGCGCTGGAGGAGTCGCTGGAGGGCTTGGCCAGCGCATCCTTGGCAAGGTCATTATCTGTGGGCTGGTGGGCTCCTCCCTGTACCTGAGAGTCCTTACTTTGGGGGGCTTTGGCTGACTCAGCCGGGCTCTGGCCTTCGGCTTTGGCCAGATCTGCAGGGGTTGAATCAGACATCTGGGGGGCATCTAAGGGCTTTGAGGTCTGGTTGGAGGGCGTTTCGCTCAGGTCCACCAGAGGGGCAACAGCTGCAGGAGCAGCTTGTGGGGAGGTGGGAGAAGTGACGCTAGGTTTGGGTGTGCTGGATTGAGGGGAAACCTTAGGGGCTGTTTTAGGGTCGGCCGCAGGGGCGGTGCTTGAGGTAAGGGTTGTGCTATCGCTAGCAGGACTGTCAGTGCCGGGGTCTGAGTTAGTGGTTACAGAGGGAAGCAAGTCCACTACTGTTGCTGTGGTGTCAGCAGCGTGCCTGTGAGGACAGCGGGAAGAGAGAGAGAGAGAGTGAGGGGAGAGAGAGGAGAGGAGAGACGGGGGGAAGGAGATCCACACAAAGAAAAAGGCCAAGGCAAAACATACACATACATCAGTAACCATGCGTTTCAAAATAAAACATACCATGTTAGGTAATCACAAAAAAGTGAGAGGTGTGTGGTATCTACACTATTAAGCTACAACAGAGAGACTGTTAAACACAAGTAGATGTTAATAACCTTAATAAAAAGACCAGACTTTTGTGTTTTTGAGCGTGTGTGTGTGTGTGTGTGTTTTTAGGGACTCACTCAGGGTCGGTCAGAGGGGTGGTCTCATTGGGTTCAGTGGGTCCTCCTCCTTCATGGTTTGGTGTGTGTTCCTCCTCAGTCCTTACCTCCACAATAGGCTCCTTAGATTCATCCTTACTGTAAAAAAAATGACACAAGAGATGAAGTAACATCAAATTAGCAGCACTGATTAAAACAGGTTGACGATTATAAACAAATTGGTATGTCTTGTACCATATGGCGTTCTCTTCTGGCAATAGTGTGTTTACATTCATTTATAGATGGCATGGTTTTAAAGTAAGAAATGTAAGGGAAAATATATAGTGCAAAGGAAGGTATGGTAACAGGAAAATTTACATTTATTTATTTCTTAGATTTATATTCTGACACCATATTTTTTTTTTACTTATTTTTGTGAAACTGTTGCCAATTCAATTAAAGAAAAAAGGTAACACTTCAGTATAGGGACCAATTTTCATTATTAGTCGCTTTTTAGCATGCTTTTTTTAACATACTGGCTGTCTATTACTTATAATAGCACATATTCTGCATAACTAACTATTATGAACTAACATAAATGAAACAATATAATATATATTTTGAATATAATGCTAAATAAGGTTATTTATATTTATTTCATATATATTTAATATATTTAACATTTATATAAACTATTGAAAGGACAAGTAAAGAAATACCTAATTTAAGATGATATTCCTCTCACTTTTCAGCACCATATTTATCCAATTTGCGAAAACTTGCATTTTTCATAAAAAATAAAAAAACCTTGCTTGACAGATCAATTAAAAATAAGTGTATATTGACAAAATACAAAATGACAAAATATAAAGATATTTAGAACACAAAAACTATTTTGTAACTATTAATGATCCAAACTATATAAAATGACACCAAAACATGGATATAATAACTTGCCTTTCTTTTCAAAGGCTACTAAAACAGATGCAAACGGGCCACCTTTTCATTCCTAACCAGCATGCACCTCTCCTCTTATCTCAACACTGTCGCCATGAGCCAATATTCACATCATTCTCATTCATAGAGTCAGATATGTCACAATCAGCCCAGCCTCAAGCCCTTCTGTAGAGCTGATGGAGGTGATAATGATGGGAGAGACATGATGGATGGCGTTATCGGACAAGGGAACACACACAGATGAGAGGGAAAGGAAAAGACAGACTCACGTGAAAGCGGCTTTTCCCTCCTCGATATCCTTCCCTTTGGCAGAGGGCCCAGCTTTTCCGCAGAAGTTGACGGCGATGCACATGAGAAGGCCGCACTTGTTGAGGAAGTAGCATGTGACGTCCACGCCAAAGAGGAGCAGGATGAAGACCACGATGAGGATCCCCACGATAGCCCCGGTGCTCAACCCTGAGCTGGTTTCTTTGGAAAGGATGAAGAGGAGAAAGAGAGTCAAAACTAAATGGTGTCACTGCAGACCAGGCATTAAAGTGTGAGGCTTTGCCACGATGCCATAGTAATTTATGCAATCTGGCAACAAAATACAGTCTGTTTTGTATGTTGCACTAATTTGAAGTGAGTTAAAAGGATTGGTTTATTGAAGGCAGTTAGGACTAAAGCCAAAACACTTATATAAACACATAAGGGTGAATTCACTAAACAACTGCACTTTTTTTTACATACTGTGTTTTATTCACTAGCCACCAGCAATTCATGAACCAAATGCGCTGAATTGCACTGCTTTGCATTTAAATTAAAGGGATAGTTCACCCAAAAAAGAAATCTTCTGTCATCATTTACTCACCTTCGTGTCGTTTCAAACCTGTATGCGACTTACTTTCTTCTGTGAAACAAAAAAGAAGAATATTTCAACTATTTTTCTCTATACAATAAAAGTAAACAAGGTGCAAAACAACACTGGATCCTATTTACATTTATTCAAAAAGAGACGTTTTTTTACATTTATTTGTTCTTGATTTAAGAAAGTCATACAGGTTTCAAATGACATAAGGGTGACTAAATGATAACAGAGTGTTAATTCTTTGGATGAACTGTCCCTTTAAATCATTATACTGCATTTAGTGAAATGCTAGTCTTTTTGTAAATTAGGAAATGGACCTCACAAAACATACCATCAAGCCTTCCAAGAGCGGTTAACAGAACTTTATTTGTTTGTGTACATTTTTTAGTAATCATGGCAGCAGTAATTCATCAAATGATAACCAAGCGATGGAGAAGAGCGTTATAACCGGGCGTATGTCCAAATGTGTGGTGTAGATGAGTCCATTTTACATAGTTTAAAGAGATGCCTGCATCACAGTGTTAAAACTGTGCTGTACAGTTCCAGTAAAGTATGCCAGATTATGGTTGTCTGATATATCCTTCAAAACATAGCAAGATCAGGAGCTATGCAGATTAATTCATTATATGCATTTTCAGAATTGCTAAAACAACAAATTGTGTGCAAATAAGCATCAGTTGATTCAAAGTGATTTGACCCCCATAATGTTTAGGTTCACCAAAAAGATGGCCAAGATGGGATGCCTTTCATGTGTTATCCACACGCAGTATACAACATAGCATCACATACAGCGTCATTCTGAAGCAGAGCATTCATCACTCACATGGAAATGAACTCAGCATGCTTATTCAGAGACGTAATTAACTCTCTTTGTACAGAACTTCAGCAGTGTTGCACAGAACGTTAACTACAAGGCTTGTTCTGTTCGTATTCATGCACATATTTTAACAGAGAAATTGCACTGGCATGGAACGGTGAAGATGATCTCAATATTCAGCTCTTAGTGCATTCACTTATGGAGTAACTCCTGTGTAAACACACACACACACAGACAAAACACAAGAAATGGAAGCCATACTGCTGAAAATAAAAGAAAACACACCATGTTAAAGGAACAAAGATTAAAACGGAAGGCAGAACACAAGCAGAACTGGGTTTTCAGCTCTTGAAAACACAGACTACTTACCAGGAATGAAAAGCTACACCATGATAACTAGACGATCTACTGAGACGGATGGGTATGGTCTGGCTCAGTAAACATAATGCACAATTAAAATGTGGTTTAATAAACATAAGCTATATGGATCTTAAACTCACATTAACGCAAATTTGATCAATCTACTGTACGTGGAAATATTTGATTCAGTTATAGGAAGATGGCATTTCAAATGTTCCTTATATACGTTAAACCATGTGGATGACCAAAGTGCTTTTATACTAACAAAGGAACATCTGATGTGGCTAAAAGCAAATACAATATTAAAAAAACAAATGTTCTGTAATAGGTTTTATCCTTAAAGAAAAATCACTTTCTTATATATATATGCCTATATATATATATATATATATATATACAGTAAACGGAGACAACATATTCTGGGTGCATACAGCTTAGAAGATATAACATGTTGGCTGCAAAAAAATATGCTAACATATTTTATTC
Organism: Enteromius unitaeniatus; assembly: GCA_032359435.1. Classification (NCBI taxonomy): domain Eukaryota; kingdom Metazoa; phylum Chordata; class Actinopteri; order Cypriniformes; family Cyprinidae; genus Enteromius; species Enteromius unitaeniatus. Next base: position 1,550,177 of record JAUMHI010000025.1, read on the forward strand.
TTAGCCTAACACTCAATTGGTAGCTCTTTCCTGTGTTCTTGTGTATACAGCCATAGATTATACCGTGAATTAAGATGAACAAGCTGACTGAATTTGCAATTAGGCTTATATCGAGCTCGAGGCAACTTCGTATGAAGTGTCTCTAATGAAACCTCCTTCTAAATCATTGATGGAGCCACATAAAGACCTAAAACACATCTACGTGTATCAAGGAGATCATGAATTATGGATGCACTCAACAGAGACCTGGAAGAAAAATGCATTAGACAAAAGTCTTCTAAGGAAAAAAATAAAAAAAACACCTCATCTCAACATGAAGCTTGATACTCCACATGAGAATACTGTGCTCTAGTCTTGCAATAGATGTATAATAATCCAAATCATATTATGAATTTAAACCAGAAACCTGTATGATGGGTAATCTATTGTGGACTTGATGAAATCTAGCCATTGTAGCAGTCAACACACTCCATGGATGTGTATAAGAGGCAGGGTAACGGGAGGTAGAGCTGACAGATTTAATCTAGAGGCCAGCCAGAAGAGGGCCGTGAGCGCTTCTCCTAGCTCGGGGTGCAGAGCGGGCCGCACTTGTTTTCCTGAGCCTCAGCCTGCATTTTAACAAGTGCGATAAATCACGGCACACATCTGAGCACAAAAGCTGTCTCACTGAGCTCTTACACCAGCCAAAAACACCCTGCTCTGCTGACTCAGCAGCGTGCTTGAAAGGTCTTCCAGACACTCAAGCCATCCCCACATATTACGAATATTATCATGTTCTGAATACTGAAAATTGGTGTGAAAAAAAAAACCTGACAATGTGATGCATGTTATATTTGAGTGTTGAAACAAGGCAGTCTGGAATAGACTTCCTTTGGCAATGCACCTCTCTGTATGCTGCTGTCTTTGCTCACAGGTATTCAGTTCTGGTCACACTTTTTTCAAACCAATTACTTGAGCTGTTAATATCATGTGACTTGTAACATCTTGTCTATTTAGAGTGCTGCAGAAGTAACGTCAAAACTCAGATGACTAACTTGTTACAGGCTCCAAAGTGAATGCTTTTTCAATTTATGAGTAACACAAAGTCCGTGGTAAATGTAAACTGACAACACGTTTTTTTAATCATGTTGTACAACAAATTGTCAGAGCATTTCCAAGTTATAAAAAACTCTTGCTTAATTAGTCTTCTAGTTTTTGACCATATAGCTGCAGCACTCTGTATTTATATATTATCGAAATACTATATTTATATATTATTGAATGGGGGCAGTCGTGGCCTATTGGATAGGGAGTTGGACTTGTAACCCAAAGGTCGTGGGCTTGGGTCCCAGGTCCGGCAGGGATTGTGGGTGGTGGGAGTGAATTCCCAGCACTCTCTCCACCTTCAATACCACAACTGAGGTGAGACCCTTAAGCAAGGCACTGTTCCCCCAACTGCTCACTGGGCGCCACAGCAATGGCTGCCAACTGCTCCTGCTTCTGTTTGGTTGATCACTTCTCACTGCTGTGTGTGTGCATGTTGGATGGATTAATTTAGACTAGTGGTTAATTTTGTATAGCAATCAATTTAAAAGCAGATTTTGAATCCTCAGAATGTAGTTTTGGCAGGGGCTAGCAGCTAACTAACGCTAACTACACAGTCTAAAACCCCCTGTGTTGAATATTACATAGGAATTTGAATAATTAATTAATAAAGGATGCAGGATCCAAATCAAACTGCAGGTGTTTTTTGTAACAATTTGTAAAAATGCACAACAGATCGCCGAAATACTTCTTAAATGGCCGAGAGGTTTCTGCTGCTAACAGCCCATTTTAACCTTCACGGCACGGTCATTACAAATGTTCAGTCTGTTTTGATGACTCTCAGGTTATTGAGACACCTACAGACTTGGCACTTGCCTCCGTCTCCAGTCACTCTCAGTGATAAGTGCGAACAAGTGGCACTTCTGCCTGTGCCAAGTTTGGATTCTCAAGTCTCATTTTGCCTCTGGTTCTGCTAGTCTGAATGAAGCTGATGATCCATCCGAAGCGGCATTAAACATCCCAGACGGACCAAACGGGGTGCTGCTTTTCTGATGAAATGTCACCTAGCACCAACACAAAATGATTAAGGACAGAGACGCACCTGCATATGAATGATGAGCCTGACAAACTGATTGGCACATGCGTTTCCAAGAGTCAAAACTCTAGGGCGCATCAGTTTATTACCATGAGAATCCATTCCAAAATGGGAAACAAATGCTACTCCATTTTATTGAACAAACGACCCCCATTCCCGCCCCCCATTTATTTCCATATCCCTACCATATATATGAGCTTTTATACTGTAAGACACTTAATTACATTAGTTGCACTTTACTCAACACCCTCCCAGGAAATTCCTGCATAGGTCTTGCATAATAATGACACTTGTATCTCCGTTCTCGATGGCATTCGGCAGCCTCGGACATGTAAACTGACCACCATCTTCTTTAATACTGACAGCCGGCTGGAGGTCAGATGACGTCCATACCTGTTTCTGTCCATCGTTCATGTTCAGAATTGATTTATACGGTAACAACGGAGGCGGTGCCATGCACACAAGAACGCTTGTGGGTTTCGCATTAAAATTCAGTCTGGGGGGTGTTTATGTCAAATCCTGTCTAAGCAAGAAAAAACAGCCTTAAGGAATTTAGCATTTCAGAGTAGAGATGGTCAATCAGAAGTGCTGCAAAACACTTCTGCCGCTTAAAAGTAAAAGGCTCCGTGGGTCCCTCCAAACCGACATTGAGCACCATGTAATCATGGGACAAACATGAAACGGCTACGCATTACGGTCCCATGCAACTCGCTACCGCGAGAGTTCGACTCGAATCCATGTTGAGTTTGTTAAAAACACAAAATAAACAACAACAGAAAAAAATCCATCTAGCTTACCGTATTTTCTTAAAACCTACAATGACTGCATGACACCATACTGGTACGTGTATACAAAAAATGTATTACAGAGCATAATTAAATTACACTTTTGAAAATGACACTTATCGACGTGAATGAGTTTAACAGCAGTAGCATTAGTTTTGAATGGTCTTTTCAAGTAAGAAGCAGAGAAAGGAAAATGTAAATAAAAGTCCATTACAGAAAGTATATATTTTCTGAATTGTCTAAAATTATGTACATTTTGTCACAAAAAAACAAATTTTCCATATCAACACATAAACTTGGTGCCATTCCTTAAAAACCCCTTAAAATTAGTTAATATCTTAATAATAATAATAATAATAATAACAACAACAAAAAAATAACAAACTTAAAATTAATGTAGGTAATGACTTTTTATCTCCTAAATGGGCCCTAGAATAATTATATCAATATTAATATCAAGAGACTAGGCTTCTTGATAGGGAAAGATTTTCTACAACACTCCCAAAAAGTCCATGGTTTGAAAAACATCTTTTCAAACACATCAACGTTGCTTTGCTTAAACATAAAATGAATGAGAAACTAAAAATGACAAGAAACAAAAAAGAAAACAAAATGATGCAAGCACCGACCACTCTGCTTAATTCCAATACATGTAACTGATTTAGTTTTTTGTTTGTTTGTTTGTTTAGCCTGTGAGAGGATCAGAAAGGCGTAGAAAACTGAAGGGTGTGGTTGAAGAGTGGACAGGGCTCCTCTCCTCTGGTGAGCCCCAGTTTATGAGAGCACTAGCACAGTCAGCATGGAAAACATGAGAGTGACGAGAGCGTACGTCACAGAGGAGCAGCCAAGGGTTGCTGAGACCACACATCCCACACCACCACACCAAAAAAAAAAAAAAAAAAAAAAAAAAGACACCCGAAGACCACAGGGACAGTGCACAGAAAAAAAATAGAGGCAAAAATGAGGAAAATTCAAAGTTTTGAGTGTGTGTTTGAAAATGCGATGATCCGGTGATGTCCGATTTTACACATGGAAACAGAAAAAGGGAAGAGGGAGAGAAGGAAAAAACAGGGAAAGAAATTGGGAGAAAGGGAGAGAGAAAAAAGAGAGAGAGACAGAGAATAGGTCAAATACAGAAAATTAAGATTAAAAGGTTAATCAAGATTAGAAAAGAAAATCAAAGGAAAGTTCAAGCAAGTTAGTAAAAACCAAAGTAAGAAGGCGGTAGCATGTTAAAAGCACAGCAATGACAGCAAGTCGAGAATGAAAGGACAACAATAGTCAAGTGATGGGAAATATGGAAGGATAAGCGCCATGAAGACATACAATCAAGAAACACAGATCAGGCAACTTTCCTGGTATTTGGCATTGCGTATTTATTTTGATAAATCTTACATATCCCCCCTTTCTTTAAAGGTGAAGTGTGCAATTTCCTCTTTACTAGCGTCTCCAAACTGTATTGCAACATTAATAAAAAAAGTGTAATTGAACTGCAATTGCTCTGTCAGATAGTCCCCCCCCCCCAAAGCTAACGGTCATTAATAGCATCATAGAGACAGTGTTTACACTTTCTTTGAAAAAAAAATATTATTTATAATTTATTTATAATCGTCTCTACTGTGCAGAGATAGAGAAGGTATTTTAAAAATGAATATTATTAAATAAAAAATACACACTTCGGCTTTAAACAAGTGCTTCCAGAAAATTGCATTTCAATTGATTATAATTAATTCAGATTAAGAAAAAACATTCTACAGGAAATTAGGAAATAAACAGGCTTTCGTCTTTCTATGTCGCAAACACCAGGGAAAATGTTGCCAGTCAAAAGACAAGGCGAAACAAACAGGTTATGATGCAATACGATGTAATAATGAGCTGGATGACTGAATGAGTTTTCCGATGTTACTTAAACTGCACAAACGTTAACGGGCATTGTATTAGAACAGCTTTTATTCCATGTCAACTGTAGCCGGGGAGATTTGGATTACAGGAAGTAGAGCTTTAGTATTTGTCGCGCTGCCAGGGCTGAGCTCGACCAGTTTCCCATACCATGCACCAAAATCCACTGGCTCTCTATTTTAATTCCTGTCAAACTATCGACGTGCTGGCCATCTGCAGACTGAAGGAATATGTCTTGTGATAATAATAGTGTCCAGACAGTTTTAAGGGTTTCCAACCCGTCTCCCACACGCTGGTCCGAATATAAGACTCTAGAGAAGCGTGAATCTCTGTCTGAGCAGCTGTTTTTGGACCATAGTTTCTAACAGCAGCTGCTCCAGCTGATGCAATGCAGATGTTGGGCTAAAAATAAAGCCGCTTTTTTGAACTCCCACATGTTACACATTGAGGTTAACAACTCTGCAATGTGTAAGTGTGGCGAGATGGGAAAAGGCACAAAGAAAGGCTTTTCTATCCATCTGAACCTGTCTTGCACAAGTGCTTCGAGATCCAAAGCTCCCACTGCTATATGGCTGCTTCCCACTAAGCAGATGAGAAAAAGCAGGTCTCTTGGCCATGCACCGGCAGATGCCTGTTAGGTCCTCAGTAAAGCATTAAACCATTAATCCTGTTGAGGCGTCATCATGCAAAACCAGAGGATGCATCCCCACTGAGAGCGGGCAGATAGTCAGCCCAATTCAATCGGTCTGCCGCAATGAGCCTGAACTGAGCCTCAGTTCAGCCTCGAGAAAGAGACAGAGGAAATAGAGAGAGAGGGATGATCTAAAGGCCAATTTTTATCAGTGGGGAAGCAGCTCGCAAGAAAACAAAAACACAGCACCGCCAATGGAGCACAGACCAAACGAGCCCGTGTTGGAGGGGGTGGATGGTTTTAACGGACCTGCTGTGGCTTTTTGCCTCCCGAGTGCCAAATAGAAAATTTCATCTCCGCTGATATCATCTGCAATCGTTCTGAGACAAGCAATAAAGCTGGCTGCAAGAGTCAGGGGGAGGTTGCCGGAGGGGTCAGGGCTCTGGAGAGGAGCTGAAGATCTCCAGGCTTCACCCGTGGCCACCTCTCACAGACATTTATCACTCTGCACTCTTATTACTCTTAGATTGTGTCAAATCACTCTCTAGAGGAGGCCAGGCCACAACCTGAATTGACACAAGGGTGGCTGGTGTAATCCACAACAAGACCTGCTAGTAGGATGGGGTTAACTGGGGTTGGGTTGAGGCGGTCGGGCCATTGGCTGCGCTGGATGGCAGTGGCTGTGCTTTAGGGTTAGGGGTTGGGCCGTACCTGGGATGGCGGTAGGTTCTGGCAAGGTCCTGAAGGAGAGTTTGCCGGGTTCAGATCGTCCTCGCTGGTTTTCGGCAATGACGTAGACCTCATACTCCGTGTTCCAGTCCAGACCTCGCAGAACAACGTAATCACTGCCGTTGGGCAGGCGGATCTCTGGCTTCCAGTCCTGGCGATTCTTCTATGGACACATGTGGACACTCTTTAAGCAAGGGTGGTATATAAGGGGCAATGACATAATGCTCATTTTCATGTGTTTTGATGTAACGTATTATGCATTTGTGTATTCTAATTTCTTAAAAAAAAAAAAATAAAAATAAAAAATTCTCATTGAATCAACACACACCTCTTCTATGAATTGTAGCCTTATTTAAAAAAATTCATTTGATATTTTTGGTGGGACACGAAAGTATCAGGGTGATGGAATTTTATAGATTTCATAATAAATATAAATATACAAAACAAATAATATTTAAATAAATATAATTATTATTATTTTAAAATATTAAAATAATTTGCACCTGTCTTTTGGCGTTCTAGTATAATAGTACTGTCAAGATATACTAAAAACGCACACAGTAATAAATTAGGGCTGAAAAGGTGTGGACAGGTGTGTTATTTTTGCTCCTGACCTTATTGAATATGCATTTGTAGGACTTTCCCTTCAGATGCAACATTTATGGGAGGAAAGTATTCAAATGAAACACGCAACGCAATTTACTAACATTTGCGCTCGTCAAATTACTGTTATTTATTTACACCTTACGCCTTAAACTATTTTGTATATTTTATTGGACGGTATGTAAATGAGATGCTGCATCTGTGTTCTTTCATTTTCGTGTTGTCAATAAATCACCCTGTTTTGGAATTGTGCTCTTATGCTAATTTGTCCTGTTTAGAAAATCTGTTTTTCAATGTTTCTGAAAATATCAGATAATTTGACCATTTTATGACAAATTGGTTTAGGTTATAATTTCATGTCATGCAACTTTCTCAGATTTCTTGTTTTATATTTTTGAATTAATTTAGGGAATAATATATATATATATATTTTCGTTAGTCCACATAAATGATTATTTCTTGAAAATTTTATAAACAATTTTCAAAATTAAACTGATTGATTCCTAGGAACACATGTGTTTTAAACTAGATTTTTTCAGCCCAATCTCTTGCCCAAACAGCTTATCAGAATTACCGGCCTGACCCTGACCCGAGCCCGTCGCTTGCCTAAAATAAAATCTATAGATATACTAAAACAGTTCAAGCATATAACAATGTTTAAACATTGAACATGCGCTGTAAGAATAAATATGCAATATGATGATTTGTGCAGAAAGTGGATGCTAAAGCACGTTCTGCAGGACATGGAGGCACCAGCGCAATCACTTGAATTTTATAGTCTTTACCATAATTTTTTCTGATAATGGTAAGACAAATACATTGTTCAGAACTGTAAAGGGTCTATTTTTATTTGTGAACATTGACAATATCAACAAACTATGATTTTATAAAATTAAGAAAACAGGCGCGTTCTGCCTTCAAAGAAATGAACCAAAACTCAACGAAAAAGACATGATAAATATGTCCATATGTCCTTTAAATTCCCACTTAACAAAAAAGTCGAAATTTCATTACAATCTTAATCTGTTAAGATGACTTCTCTCTAAACGTGTGTTTATGAGGAGATACAGAGTCAGGAATTTCATCTTTGCGACACGGACTTAGAAACCACTTTATTATTAGTAAATAATTCAAATGTCTTCCTATTATTTTTCCCCATTACTTTTGCTAGGGCTTTGCGGCAAGACTACTGTGTGTCTGAACACAGAACTTCATCTGCTGACGGCAGCTTTCTGCTGCTGCTGTGGGTCAGTAAACACAGTGGAGTCGCTCTCAGTTGCGGAGCGCAGTTTCATGTTGTATTCACAAGCGCCGCACAGCAATTTTTTTATCACTAATTGATGGATGTATAAAATATAAAAATAAGGAGAAGCCAAAAACAGGCCAGAGGCCCAGCCCGCGTCTGAACTTTTACGCAAAAATTGGCCTGAAGCTCGGCATAAGGGGCATACAAAAGTTAATACAGGCTTAAATGCAGGGCTCTAAGACCTAACCCTGCCCCTAAACCTACCCATCACTGGGATTTCAGAAAAGTCATACAAAATCATTGAAGTGAGGTCATACAAATTCATACCAAGCAGCTGCCTCGTAAAATATGCACAAATTGGTCTCAAGACTGTTTTTTTCCCTTTTATATGTCAATGACCCGTGAGCTTCACCACCTCTCCAAAGGCATGTACTGTAACTCTTACATAAATAATTCAGATGACAAGTATGTTACCTCAAGTCCAATCATACTCACAGCTCTGTAGCGCACTAGATAGTGTTTGATGGGAGAGCCCCCATCGTCCTGCTTGATCCAGTGGACCTTCATCTCGTTGCCTGTGGACAGTGGCTTAACCTCCAGTTTAGGAGGATTAGGTTCCCCTGAGGAGAAAACGTCCAGAAAAAAAAAGCTGTTAGAAGACTCCAGCACAGAATCAAAATGTGCCCTAACACAGGCACATTTCACAGGTGAACATCCCCTCATCGTTTCACAGCTGATTTGTAATCCACAAGGTATTTTTTATCTCTGAATCTGAACTGCAGAAATAGGTTAGCTAATTAAACTCCTGGCTAATTTTAGCTTATAATTAATTTACAGTGTTGACCCAGCTGGGAGAATTTAAAAGGAAGTTATACTGCAGTGCATGGTCTCTAAACTATGCAGCAAAAAAAAAAAAATGGTAAAATTAACGATCAAAAGATGAGATGTAACACTTTTTTAGTCGAGTCACTCAGCAAAGTCTAAATTCCTCTGTTCTCGTTTTTGGCTAAACTGACGAGACATCTCATCACAGAGGCTTTCTGGCAGCATAATGATGACTTCTGCCTCCCATCCTTCCAAATGTGGAACATTAATGAAAGCGCTTGGCTCTTGTAAAAGTGGAGCTGAGTCGCTTGGGCATGTGGAGGGCTGTAATGAGAGCTGGACCTGTGTTGGTGGCAGTGATGGAGGAAGAGAGCGGCACTGTAATGCAGTCTCTGGGGGAGCTCGTTATCTCGACTTGCCCACTACTTAATGACAGAACTCCCTTAATTATCCTCCATGCTTTGATTGGAGATTCTCAGTCATTACATTTAATAATATCAGTGGGCCGAAGGGGGTTGGGATGTGCGCATGTGTGGGCGCTTGTTTGGGATGTTAGCTGTCTACCTGTGTCACTAGAGGAGACTGGGAGGAGGCCAAAGCGCTCTGCTTCCATTAATCATCACAAATAGCTGCTAGACAAGCGCCCCTATTAGGAACTGAGGTGACACTGTGTATATACCCCACCAAATATACATGAGAAATAAGATGAATTTCAGGTCAAGACAATAGGATATCTGAACGTCTGACCTAAGAAATATAATGAACAAGTTAGATTAGATGTTTGGGACTCAGTTCTGCTCATAAGTTTACATTCTCCTGGCAGAATCCGCAAGATTCATTTTATTTTATTTCCAACAAATCAAAGGTTTGGGGTCAGTAAAATAGATTTTTCCAGAAAGAAATTCCTACTTTTAATCAGCAAGGACATACTGCTTTTATGAAGAGTAACAATGCTCTTTGTTTTTTTGTTTTCATGTAAGATCATGTACCGAATTAATGTCTGCTTAAAGTATTAAAAAATATTTCACAATTTTCCTGATTAACTAAATATAGCCCTACTGAACATTAGTGACAAATTTAAAGTCTTACAGACCCCAAACTTTTGAACAATAATACAATATAAAATAATCAGTTTTAATATAGTCAATGACATCTTGTAAGCTTTTGAGGTGACTGTGAAGCTTGAAACTCTTTAAGATTCTGCAAAGGGTATGCAAAGTATGTAAACCTGAAACCATAACCCTGTATATGTTGTTTATAGTCTCAAATCCCGTTAAATCTCTTTGTAGTCTTCTGGAATTAAGCTTAATTTAAGTTAGAGGCATATTTTGAACATTTCAGATCATCAGGCAGTTAGTTTAAGCATGCATGAAAATAGAGGCCTAAGGTGGTTCCTTCGTGATGAATTGAAGCTTGATTAAAGTTCGTAATCGGATGCTGCAATTTAAATGAAACAAGTTAATTTAAGACAAGCAGTGCAGGAGTGATGGAAGTTAAACAGGTTTTCTGAGATCCAGCCATCAATTCCAGTTAGCTGAAGGATTTCCAGATGCTAAGAAGACAAAGAAGGACAGATTAGGGTTACAGAGAGAAAGAGGGCAAACATGCGCTACCATGCAGAAGGAGGATTAGATTCAAGGGTCATGGATTATTGTGGCACTCGATCATGACTAATAATAACTGCTTTCCTAACTTGATATATTTCAAGAACAGCAGCTGAGAGATGAAAAACTGACAGAGACAGTACCTCATCTCAAATCAAGCGTGTCGTTAAAAATGTTTGGGTAGGAAAAGAGAGAGTAGAAGCGTTTTCTTGAAATATGAGGAAGTAAAGCTCTTTCTCGTTTGCAGTTCCACATAGGAGCAGCAGACAGGGACAGTGAGCAGGTACATTTGTGAGACAAAGACATACAATAAGGACATGCATGAGAGGCTTTGAGTATGCAGACTCTGACAGAAAGAGAACAGAAGTGTGCGTGGAAGTGTTCATGCAATAACATAACGTCAGTACCGCTGTTAGTCTTTGTGATATGATCATATTTGGCACATACTGCGACTATAATGCAACTTATCATGCAAAGCACATTATTATGATGTGTAAATGAATGAGGGTATGATGATTGATGTTCTTTATGCTGATTTGTACAAAAACAAGTGAAACACATGCGTTTTTTTAAATAAATGAGTTTGTGAGATATCATAAATATCTCATTAGTCTTTAAGCAACTCTCTTATAGCAATAGTTTACCCAAAAATTAACATTTGTTGAAAATGTACTCGCCTAAGATGAAGAGTTTGTTTGAAGATTTGAAGAAATTGTGCAATTAGGTCATTAGCTCCCCAATGAATCCTCTGCAGTGAATGGGTGCCGCCAGAATGAAAATTTAAACAGCTGATAAAAACATAAGTTCATAAGTAATCCACACGAAAATAAAGCTGCATGTTTATAAAAAATAAGTCCTACATCTATAATATTGCTTTGTCTGACGGCACCCATTCACTGCAGTGGATTCATTAGTGAGCAAGTGAAGCACTGATGAATAAACAAAAACTCCTCATCATCTTGAATAGCCTGACAGTGACATTTTAGACAATTTTCTTTTAAGGACGAGCTATTTGGACATTGTCTCAGAAAGTTGCATCATTTATTAAAAGTAGAGTTGGAGAGGGAGGGTAGAAATTATTCATGTCAGTAGAGTAAAATATATTTTAAAAATCAATAAGAAGTTCAACATGCAGAGCACCTAGCAGCATGTGTAAGAGACAAGGCTTTGGGATTACTGTCTAGGCACAGTGGCTGATGGTTTTTAAAAAGCCAAATAAAGTAGGTGGTGTGAGATTTCTAAAGGATGAATGACTCAAAAATGAAATGGCTCATAAATCCTGATGGTACCAGGTGGGTGTTTCTTCTATCTTCCCATCATTAACTTTTCTGTTCTCACTGTTAATGGGAATCAGACCAACAGAAAAAAAAGAAAAGAAAAAAGGGAAAAATAAATAAAAACAACAAAAATTACCTTCTGTTCACCAGCGAAGACGACATCATCAGCACCATGCAAGAGTCATATGACAAAGTCACATGATACGCACGCACATGATTGGTGGAAAGGAAAGTGGAAGGGGGGAGGGGTCACATGGAAAATACAAAACATTGAAAAAAATTATACAAACATGGAACGTGTTAAGACCAAAAAGTACAAACAGAAACACAAACGACAAAAAGAAAACAAATTATAAACATAAATACTTCTCTGTAACATTAGATACACTGTGTATAGATCCATAAAGCAATTCCTGGACAGGTTTTTTATTATTTTGGAAACACAAATACAAATCAAAGCACTTACAAAAAAATCGTCCCTATATTAGCTCTCATGAAGCCCATTTAAACCATGCAGGGTAAGAATCGGGTCCAAATTGCTTTATGAATCCACTTCACCAGCAGTATTTCCTCTGACTACGAGTGGTACTTTTATTCGATAAGAGGATTCAAATACAGCTCTCTTACACTGTACATTGAATTACACATGCTTGTGCAGATCGAATAGCATCAATAGGGCTGTAAAAACAACTGAAACAGAGCAGGCCATCCAAAGGCAGAGGAAACTCAGTGATGTTGACCGTACAGATAGAAACCTGCCTCAACTACTGGACATGAAGCTGGATGCTACAGAACGGGCAAATGAGAAGACACTGCCCATGTGTACAAAGTCCCAAGACAATACTTTGAAATGTTGATCTAGGATTATTCATCAGGATGGAAAACAAAAACTGATTCTAGATCAGCACTTTCAGCCTGAGATGTTCACATACATGAGCTCGGGATTGTAGCTGAGAAGGGTGGAGGAGGATAAAGACGAGGAGCAGCGTTTTCCATCACAACTAAAGGTCTGCAGTCTACAAGTCAAATACTAAGAGCCAGATTTACTAAACAGGGCAAATTGGTGGTAGAACGCAATTCCGTAAAAACACAGATGGGAGGGGAAAATTCTGAAAGGCATTTATTAACAACGTGAATATAAAAGTACATAGACGCAGCCAGATCATTTCCACAAAGACAGAACATTCTACCAAAAGCAGGACAAATTACCACCTGCTTTAAGGCATACTTTTTTGGGGCGTTAAACAATGGCACGAATACCAGTAATTTGACAAGCACAAATATAAGTAAATTGCACTGTGTGATTTATTTCATCACTCTCATCCCATACATTTTGTGTCTGAAAGGAAAACTCCTACATATGCATATTCATTAATGTCAGGCACAAAAATAACTGTCCATATCTTTAATTCTTCTCTGTGGGTCTTTAGAATTGTACTATTGTAATGCCAAAAGACGAATTGCGCTGGCACAAGCTGTTAGTAAATCTGGCCCTAGATGTGATGTCAGATGTACACCTTCAGATACTTAAGTTACATAGAAAAATGCATAAATTGGTTGGCGCCAATAGCCTTGTTACAGTGGCGTCGCGCAAACGGTGTCCTGAGTTTGAATCCTAACTCGAGGACCTTTCCTGGTCTCTTCTTCTTCACTTCCATTCAGTTCTGATCTGTCCTATCATATCAATCAGTATTTATTTTAACAATAAAAATGAATTAAATTTGAACTAAATTATGCTTAAATTTCGTTTGAGTAAAATAAATTTTTTTCTTGCAATATACTTCATTTTAAATGCAGTATAGCTTTCTAAAGAATTTATAGCTTTTTAAATATCATCTGGCTAAATAAGTTTGCAATCTGAGACAGATAACTGTACTAATTAAAAATAATAAATAGGAACATTCCACACACAAATATGCATTCACATTCGCCTTTGAAATGAATGTCTGTAAACCACCAGGGTTCCTTATAAACTGTAGCTGTCAAGCAATTTAGAAAGTCTAAAATCTTCACGCTGATTGTGACTCATTATCATACAAAAGAACAGATCTTTTGTTTGCTTATCTACTCATACAACCCTAAAAACCTAAGCTTTAAAAAAACACTATTATATTTAAATTTCTTTGACATCTGAAGAAGTTTTAGTTTGGAGCAATCTTAAACCTGCCAGTCAATGTCAACTAAGCAGACAATAGTCAAACAACTGCCTACTTCTAAGATAAAGACCCTGTCATTTCTCTGACTGAATGAGACAGAATAGCTGTCTCCCGAAAGGAACTATTTTTCAGCGGAAAACCTTTTCAGACCCTCCCAATTTGTGGTCTGTTTGTCAAGAGATCAGGTGTAATCCGTGCTGTCATGGTAACTCTATTTTCAGACTAACGCATGGTGGCGTCTCTCGCAGGATAGAAGAAAGTGAGAGAGCATGTTTTAGTGTTTAGGATCAAATTTCGCAGGCGAAACACACACCGTTATAAGACGTCTCTTGTTAATTTGGTGATTGTACAAGTTTGAACCCTTGTGCACTTAAACACACGTTGTTCTATGATGATGGCTCCTGTACTGCAATTTTCTTCGGATAAAAGCATCTGTGCTTGCATCTCCGAGGGATGTCACACACTCCTAAGAATGCTAATGTTGACAATTTTGCTTAATGTTGTGAAGACAGCTCCATTAGTTTCCACAATCGTGACAGCACGCACCACGTCTCATTAATATCTCATAGTGCACAATAGGAGAACTGCATGTCATGCTGCTTCTACAACTTTCTGCACATCCAATGGCATAAAAACTCCGCACACATCATGAGTTCATAAACCATTAGCACAAAGAAGCATGTCATATTCCAGTACGTCTACCATGCAGTGACATGTTAGACAGGTGAGCTGGTCTACAAGCGGATGTTAGTGATGGTTCTCTACGGAGGCTTGATGCCAGTTTCTCACTAACATCTACACGGACTCTCTTCTCTATCACAGACGTGCGTTGTCGGTCTAGTGCGAACGTGTTGATTTCAGAACAATGGTCTAGGTGAGGCGAACAAACGAGTGGCAAACGACACTGCACACAGTCGGCATACTCACTAAGGTCGGCAGTGGTTGGAGGAATGGAAGTTGGAGTCTCTGAAGACACTGGAAGATGGTGAGAACATGGTGAGATGTGCTTCTGTTGTGCCGGACTGATGGTAGAACCACTGCTGCAACAGTTTCATAGCAACTAACTACTGTACAACACACCTCAGCAACATTTAACCAGTCCAGGCAGAAGTGCATGCGAATCAAATTAAAAGGACTTCGGTGTAGAGACACAGACATTTACTATATGGTCAATGCAGGTGAATATAAAGGGCTTTACTGGGATGCCCTTTGAAATATTGCAATGATAAATTTAAATGCATGGCAAAATATATTTATTTAATTCATATGATATTTATTTAATAAATGATTTAATCTTTTTAGACTTTTTTCATCCAGTTGGATATCTGGCATGGGCTACTGAAGTCTAATGAGAAGAATTTAATATAAAATTCTGCCAAATTCTGTCATGTTTAAAGTGTAAAAAAATCAAGACATCACAATGCTAAAAAGTTCACTGAATACATGTTTTAGGAATTAGATAATATAATATATTAATATTTATATTATTATATAATATAAAACAAATGATTGAATTAATGATCAAATTAAATAATTATCTGTTGGTTTAGAAGTCAGTAATTTATTCAGTAAATCTCATGTAATAAACACTACTATTCAAATGTTTATACGATTGAAAAAAATAAAAAAAGAATTAATATTTCGGTATTATTAATGTATACTATTTGTCACGGATCACGCCTCTGTGGCCCTCTCCAGCGGACAGCAGCGGGAACCATCACCTGTCTGACAACGAACATTAAAGCTTTGCAAATGGATCCAACTGATTCCCGCGAGTTGTTACACTATTTATACAATACTTTGCCAAAATTATAGAAATGCTGTTATTTTAAACTTTCTAAAAAATATATATACATTGTGCTTTCTATAAAAGTATTTTAGCACAACTGTTTTCAACACTAAATTAAACTGAAAGATTAGTTGACGGAAAAGAGCCAAGAGCCACTAATGCCATCGCAACAATAAACTATATTTTAAAATATATTAAAACAGAAAACAGTTACAA
>JAUMHI010000025.1:1576185-1591534 GCA_032359435.1 Enteromius unitaeniatus
CTAAAATATATGAAAGTCTAATGTTTATCAGTACATTACAGAAAATAATGAACTTTATCACAATATGCAAATTGTTTTAAAAGGACCTGTACATTTTCAATTATGACAAATTAGCAGTTATGATATTGAGATTAAATGACACAATTATGAAAAGTCATAATTATGAGCTTAAATATGGGGTATAAAGTTTATAATATTGCAATTAAAACATTTATTAAAAGTATGTATTGTGTGTGTGTATTGTATATATTTATTAAGTATGTATTGTGATATACAAGGCCACAAATATGTATTAAAATTGTGAACTTTAAAAGCAAAATTGAGATGTAATAAATATTTGTAATTATGAGATTATAAATGTACAATTATGAAGAAATGCATATGTATAAGATGCAGTTATGATAAAAATAAGGTATTTTTTTTAATTTAAGGCAGAAACAGGCTTGCATTCATCGCACACCTATTGTATATTAAAGCTCAAGAGCTGAAATTTATTCTAGTCAAACATGAGAATTACTAGAATTATCTCCAACTGTTCCAGCTACACAAATGCAGTATCCATGCAAAATATTCCAGCTTCATGAAGATTAGATCTTATTATTGATATTACACTTTCTTAGAGTCTAATCCTGATCTGATGGTGGATATGCGGTTAAAGAGGGTTTCATCATCTACTCTACAGAAGAGTGCCCAATCAACACAGACCACACTTAACAGAGCACACAGCTCTCAGTAGACACGAGACACAGCTGTTGCCTGGCACATGCTGGCACCGACAGAAGAGCTGTAAGGACGGGGAGGAGCACCACATCACTGGGAAGCACTGCTGAGGTGAGAGGCTGCAGTGACACGATGACCTTCAGGAAATTGTTTCAATAAACGGACACAGACTTAAATGAACACACACATCCACATAGAAATACAGAAGCACACGCAGAGGACAAGCAATGCATCTCCTGAGAGTGAGATCCAGCAGGGACCAAGGCAGGGATGCATTGTGGGTAGTGAGGACTGCTGCTGCACTGAGGAGGGGGGGTTGATGGGTAAAGAGAGCGCTATAGGGTCATATGATACAGAGGGATTGAAAGAGAGAGGAAGACTGAAAGAGAGAGGCACTTACGGACAGGTTGGGTTTTAAAGCCTTCAGGGGAGCTGCTCTCTCCTTCACCCTTGCCGTTGATGGCTGATATCTTGACCTCATAGGTGGTCTCTGGCTTCAGCCCATCAATGGTGATCAAGTTGAGACCTGGTTTAGACAGATTTAGAAACACAATAATATATCTGAAATACATGGAATTAGAAGATAAAATATGTCTGCTTTTAGCAAAGCATATCCTAAACTGTTAGATATGACATGCAGTAACAGTAAAGCTTTTTTCCCCCTTCCTGTCACTTGTACACTGTTTTATACAAATAAACAACAAAAATGCTAAACATCTATTTTTAAAAATAGAATCTATGTTTTAAGGGAAATGTAAAGAATGGATTCAGATATAGTCAGAAAAAAGGCATAATCGATTAGCCAAAATATTAAATAAGCAAACAAACACAAACAGGGGAAAGAGGTTAGAGGAATTTTATGAGTAATGGGTTTCCAATTCTGAGAAAGTCTGCAGGACATTTTGTGGGTTGTACTGCGGGCACAGATTTTGTGTGGGCCTAGTCATCACTCAGATGTTTTCCCTGAAGTCCCTGCAAAGAATTTTGAGTTTTATGTTACTTAAAATACATTTAAGTTTGATCCATAAAACGATCCTCCAATTAGAGTCATCACTAACACTTTTTCCAGAGGTCCCTATGCAGCATTTGTATTATACAACCATTCTTCTCTAACTACTAATTTCATTTGACAAGAGTCCTGATATTTCTTTGTGTTGTTCCAGACACCCTAATTCAGGTATGTTTGAAACTATTCATTTAGCACAACAAAAGTAAAGCGTACAACTGGCCACTTGTATCTAAAATATGAATTATTTATTTTACATACTAGTAATTAAAGGTTTGGTGTTATGTTTTTCATAGAATAGAAGAACATCAAGTCCACATTTATTTGATAAGCAATCAGTAGTAATAGTAATATTGTACAAAGTAATAATACTATATATATATATATATATATATATATATATATTCAAAACTGAATATTCAGCAGCCATTACTCTGTATCATTCCTCAGTATCACATGTCCCTCCAGAAATCATTTTAATTATGCTGATTCATTGCTTTATAAAAATGAATCAGAATAGTCTTCTTATTATAAAAATAGAAGTTGAAAACAGTATATTTTTTGTAGAAAAATAATGCATTTTTACAGTATTATTAAATAAATATGAAGTTCAAAATAATCTCAAAATCTTTCGTAACATTAGAAATGTCTTTAACTTTTAATTATTGTAATACATCCTTGCTGAATAAAATAATAGATTTTTAAAAAATAAATAAATAAATATAAATATCTCATATATATATATATATATGATAATATATATATAGTTTGCTGTTTATCACAGTGTTGTCATTTATATTCTCAACATTAAATAGTTTGCCAAAAGGTTGCAAAAAAGAACCAGCTTCAACCTATATCAAGCACCAATTATACATCAATAATGACCAAAAATGTGCTGTTCGTGATTTTTTGTACTTGTTCAATCTGATGCCTTCTGTTCAAGTCTGCTGCATGACTATCATACGCCAATCTAATGCATTAGAGACTGACTGACAAAAGGTTGAGTGATCAAAAAGCCATTGGCTTAGCAGAGGTTTGTGTGTGTGTAGGTGGCTGGTAGACTGCTTCGTGAAAGGCTGCGTTTGTGTGTGTGTGAGGCTTGTTCTGACGCATGTCTCAAGGAGGTCTGGCAGAGCGAGCAGGCTGTCAGCAGTGAGCAAACTGACATCTCCCCCCCCCCGCCACCCCGAGAGACAGACAGTACCCACAGACAAACAGAGCACATGTCAGGCTGTGACAACTGCTCGGAGCACTCTTATTTAGCATTCAAGTGAACCCTGTCCCTTTTCTACATTTGCGCATTCTATTTTTGGTCAACTCTGCATCCCATTTCATGCTTGCCAAGCAATATCGCCAATAAAAGAGTTTTTATGGCAGCGGGGAAGGTTATTTTGCCACAATTTGAAATGGCTAGCAGCTGTGGAAAGTGTTTAGTTGTTATATTGACTACAGGAGGGTGGCTCTATGTACGTCATATAAACTGCTTCTTAAAGTGTAATACAGCATCTTAACTAGGCGAGAAGAAACAAAGTGACAAGCAATAAAAAGCACTTCCGTGGTAATCAAAATTTCTGTCTTAACCAGCTGCAGCAGTGACAAGCAACACTACATGCTGTCAGTTGCACACAGTGATACCTCACTGCACCAAAATTCAACTCCTCATGTATGATAAACCTCAAACATGGACAAACTGCAAAGAGACTGACTGTGGCATTTAAGAAACATCTGCTATCAAATGACAAAACTATGGAAGCCAATTTCTGCCTTTGCTTCAGACTTTGCTACTGAATTTATATTTCATAATTTTATATCTATTGTACCAATTGTGACTTTGTTACTCATAATTGTGACTTTATATACCATAATGGCTTTATATCTCGCAAATGTGACTTTATTATTCATAATTGTACATTTATATCTTATAATGTGACTTAATTTCTACCAATTTCGACTTCGATGTAACTCATAATTTTGACTTTACATGCCATAATATGACTTCATATTTTGCAACTGCTACTTTGTTACTCAAAATTGTGACTTGATGTACAATAATATGACTTTATATATCAGAAATGTGACTTACTTTCTATTCCATAATATGACTTTATATGTTGCAAATGAGACTTGTTACTTTATATCTTATAATATGATTTAATTTCTACCAATTCCAACTTTGTTACTCATAATTATGACTTTATTCACCATAATATGACTTTGTATCTTGCATTTTTGACTTTGTTACTCATAATTGTGACTTTATGTACCATTATATTATTTTATTTCTTGTATATGTGACTTTATCACTTTACATCATTTAACGTGACTTCATTTCTTAAATTCCAACTTTGTTACTCGTAATTGTAACTTTATATACCATAATATGACTTTGTATCTTGCATTTGTGACTTTGTTACTCGTAATTGTAACTTTATATAACCATAATACGACTTTATATCTCGTAAAAGTGACTTTATTACTCATAATTGTGACTTTATACCTCAGAAATGAGAATTTATATTGTACAGTGTGACTTCATATCTCACAATGTGTCTATTTCTTATTTATAACTTTCTTTTTTATATTTTTTTTACTCTGAGGCGGAAACAAGCTTCGGTACAATTTCCTCAAGTACCTCAAGGAAAACCATAAAAGGGCCATCTGGAATACACAACGCAGTGTGCTTCAAGTGCGAGAAAGTGTGCAAACACACACTGTTCTGATTGGCTGTGGTTTTATATTTTTGCTTTCAGCACAGACAGAGAAATTGCTTGTCGTTGGAATCTTGCCGCATCACGTCTGCTCCAGGACAGGGTTTTTAAAAACAGTTGCACTAAGACAATATAACTCAGTTAAAATCCTTGCTCTAATACAATCTTCTGAGAATCTGTGGTCATTTCAGTATAAAACAATGCTATAAAAACAAGAGCTTGACCTTCACACAAATGAGGAAAAGCTTTTATAGTCTCCCAAAAGCCTCATTTATCTTGTTTTCTCTCTTCATTGCTCTCAGTTCTAAATAAATGTTATTACAGTGTGTGTGTGTTGGATACTTACCATCCTCAACTTCATACTCTCTGTCAGTCCAGTCTTGGCCTGCTATCCTCCATTCAGCCTTGTACTTGAGGATAGGCACTCCTCCACTGGAGGCAGGCTCATCAAACTCCACCATTGCTGTGCTTGAATACGGCTCCACACGCTCGATAGAGGGGGCCGAAGGCACATCTAGAGAACACACACACACGTTCTTATAAGCACACACTGGAAGATAACTGGAGTATTGCTCCGCACACACATGCAGGGCACCACAAAAATGTGAGTGAGGCAATAGACAAACTGAAACAATGAAAAATTGTTATGGGCTTGGGGAATGGTTCACCAAGGGAACTGTTATTGCGGTGGCCAGTACGGTTTTTCCCTGAAGCACGAGTAAAATATCTTTCAGACAAACCAAGATATTGTTTAAAGTGGTCATATCATGAGGAATCAAATTTTCCTTGAACTTGTGAGATGAAAGAGTTTGATGTACTATGAAAACCTACTGTAACTTAAAAAAAAGAAGCAATCTCTAGGAACAATGCTGCAAGAATGGCTTGTTCTAACCTTTGGATATCAGACAGATACATCAATAGGAAAATTACTGTTTTCAAACAGTTCTTCAGTTCTGGCCACTAGAGGCACCAAAATTCCACATTCTCCTTTAAATGAGGGACGTTTTCCAAAACTTGAGCTGGCCCTGAGTCTATCTACTGTTTGTATATCCTCCTGAGGGATCTCAAAAATTAGAAACACGAATATGATATTTATTTGTGACCGGCTTCCTGATCATTTAGGTCCTTATTAAGATCTTAACATTTTATTTCAATGTGGATTGTTTCATAATCTTGTTAGAATATAATGAAGGCTTTGCAAAGAAGCTGTTTTTGAAGGATGAGTCATGTATACATTGTATTGAATGCAAACAACAAACCCACAGCACACGTCTTCTCATTTCCCATGCAAAAACATGTTTTTAGAAGGCTTAAAGGCACAGTAGCAACAAATAAACCTTCAGTTAAACGATACGAGTCAAAACTGTGATAAAAAAGATGCTTTTTATTACAAAAAGGTTCACAACAACATAATTCATGGGGGAAATACATTTATATATATATATATATATATAGAAAATTACCCACCTTCCCTCACAGAACACACTTACCCAGTAAAACTAGCTTTTAAAGAAATGAGACTTTATCGCACAATAAAAAGTGTGGTGGCTCTAAAGCCTGTGAGGTAGAAAAAAAGGCGTCACACCAGTACTGCCTCAACGCATTGAGACTAAATAATCACCTCACTGCCTTCCACACCATTTCACATCTGCCCCACTTTACAGAGCACCAAAAATATCAGAGGCAGCGTCGCATTTAACCGTAGAATCTGCAGCCTGAAAATTATAACCTGCTGTTTTTATTACCCAAGAGTCTCAGCCTAAAAAATACGAGCGCAGGCTCTGATCTGGAGCTAAAACATCTCTGTCTGGGGAAGATTTACCTTTCACATACCTGGTGGATTATAAAGTGGTGCCAAGGGGGGGTTTAGAAGTGTTTTTTCTGTGTTAAGACACCATTTGTGAGAAAGGATGTGTGAATAGCTAATTAGAACCTTTGAATGACAATTTGTGCTTGATTCACGCTCATCTTAAATGTAAAGTAGTTGCTATTTTTATACATAAACATTCACAAACCTGCTTGAACCAAAATGAATTCCTTTGACTCTGTGCCGATTACATTTGTTGCCGTACAGTTGTAACTGCCAAAGTCGTTCTGGGACTCCGGAGTGACCTGTCGGAGAGGGAAAAAAAAGTCACATCAAGGCACCGCCTCTCTTCTGACCTAGCTAGCATGACACAGACATTAGCTGCTAGAGAGAGAGAGAGAGAGAGAGAGAGAGAGAGAGAGAGAGAGAGAGAGAGAGAGAGAGAGAGAGAGAGAGAGAGAGAGGGAGAGAGAGAGGGAGAGAGGGAGAATAGAAGCGTACTGTCTCCATTAGCTCCAACAGCTTAGTAAAATGTGCCATGGGAACAGGGACAGTGACAGAGAACATTTCAAGCTTCACAGAACAGTCAAAAACAACCTCTCATGCAGCGCTGAACTGATCCCTTAACCGAGAACCATGAGACGAAGCTCCACCCACATGTGGTGACATCACGAGTATTGCTGATTATGTCAGTATTTATGATTTATGTCAACATTTTAATAAGTCAACAACAGTTTAGTGTTGATAATGTTCTAAAATCTAAATACTGTGACAAAGGGATACATGTTATAGAATGGGGTTCTGATTTAAAAAGGATTCTTACAATGTTTTAAAAACACATTGTAGGGAAAACTGTGTTATTATTTGCTTTACTAAAGAGAGTCCTTTATACTGCGGTTATAGGTTTGATCAGTATGCTAGTTATTTTGATGTGCTAAAAGAACAGAACGTGTGTGTAGACAAGTAGTGCTATTAGTGGAGACACTAGCTTCTAAGAAGATGATTTCCACTAAATACTTAGAAATGGATAGGGGACATGATGACATGGATACCTTAAATGGATACATACTGTGAGCTGAATATGCATTATGATTGGATTAGATAGAGGAAGACTCAATTTATTTTCTTGGTTGCACAATCTGAATGACTGTTGACCATTTCTTGTAATAAATAAAAATAGACTTTCTGCCTCTTGCCTTATTGAAACACAAAAACATGTCAACTTTTTGCTTCATCTCTGCTACATCATGCACATTTGTGCATATTGTATTTGATTAGCGGTGCTCAATAATCATCTGTTATAGATTTAATGCGCTTCTAATTTTATACAGACTGTGTGTGGAAGTTTTTCAGATGAAAATGTACTATTATATAGAAACCTCATAATGCTGTGACCTGATCTCAAAATGTTCTTACAGTTTGCTTTTAAATGAACTAAAATTTCACAAAATAATATTTTTTATACTCAGATGCAACAAATTAAACATCACGGTCTGTGCTTTTGCAAGACTCCAAAAACAATATGTTCCATGAGAGTCATTCACAATGCGTCGTTATACAGAAAGCAACTTAATTATCGTAATTAATGTTATCGGCCAGTAATGTGACAACAAAATCAAAAAGTCAAGCGACTAGAGCAGTAAAATGACATGAATTATTCTACTACATAATACAAAACAAGTCTTATATTCTCAGCACTTGTGGGCTGGTAAGGGTGGGTAAATGTGTGTATCAGCTCTATTTTGTACATAAATGAAGAACATGGGTTACTGGTAAGAAAAAACACTAATTACTGTGTTTTCTCAATGCAGTATCGACGGCTATGATTTATATCAAATGCAACAGTGCATGCTACAAGTATGCTTAAAATGAGCTCAGAAGGCGATTATTAGTGTCAAACACGACTTTAGCGTTGATACTTTAATGAGCGGGCATCTAACGGCTGATGCTGTACCTCCAGGAAGCTGGCAGCAGGAGTGTTGTAGATCTTGACGTTGGTGGTATTAGCGCTAGGCAACAGCTGGCCGTCACGGAACCACGAAATGGAGGCACCGGGGTGAGCGAGGGCTTCGCAGGTGATGTTAGCCGGATTACCCTCCCAGGTGAACACTGCCGCAGGGCCTTGGATCTTTGGAGCATCTGTAATTATACACAGTGTCAGCAAAGTGCAACCAACACATGGACTGTTCCCGAAAAAAAATAAACCTTGGAGCAAAAAATATGACAGGCTTCCAGCTAGCATACATTACCCATCATTTCCTCAAAGACCTTTCAGAATTGCGATTTCTGATATCTGCTCTATTGTCTGTTGTGGTTGTTGCCTCCCCTGATGTTCACTAAGGCTAACTAGACTCTCCACTACAGGATTGATACATGCAGTTGAGTCATCACATTTCCCATAAAGCTGGTCTGATAAGACATATCCACTCAAATCTTATCGCTATCTCAGGACCACAGGCTGCAACACCGCTGCCTAGATAATGTCAGCACCCCAAAACATAATGTCTCTCTTCTGGATGAAACGGCCAATGAAATCTTATCACAGCAGTGGCTGAAATGAGTATTGGCAAATTTTGGGCTGGAAATGGTTTATGATTTAAGCGGTTTTAGGTGAACACTACAAAAAAATGCTTTAATAGGTTAGATTTTTTTGTCTTCTTTCAAGCCAAAATATCTGACACATGTTTTAAATCAAAAATAATTTTCTAGAGAAGTAAAACTTTTTGTCTTGTTTTCAGAAAAAACTAAGCCAAAAATAATCTCAATAACTTCAAACATTAAAAAAAAAAAAAATTTTGCTTACTCACTTAATTTTGACTTGATTTTTCTGAAAACAGGACAAAATGTTTTACTTGTCCTAAAATTTGGTAACACTTTCTATGAAGCCTATATTGATAATACATTATGAGGTTATTCTTAAGGCATTATAATAAATGCATAATGCATTATAAATAACTTTATAATATGTTATATCATCTCATCTACAGTATATTTTTTAGTGTTGAACTGAAATAAACTTTATTTAAATAAAAAGATTTAAATATGACGCTTCTTGTGTTTTAAATAATCATACTCTTAAAAGTTATCAGAAATCAGAAATACGTAAATATTCTAATGCATTAAAAATACCCTTATAATGCATTATAAATACAGACTTCATAGAAACAAGACTTAAAAAATTAAGTGTTTTTGCAGTGTACCATGTTAATGTAAGTTAAAGTTTGCATAAAGATAATGATTTCAAGACCTAGAAGAAACTCTTTCCAACTGGCTGCCAGCCTGAGCCTTCATTTTTACTATGAGACTGAGCTCAATTTAAATAAGGCAACACATAAACCACCAAGCGGGAAAAAAATGCATTTAAATGTAAACCTGAAGTAAAAGGTGGGAAATAAAAGAAATGTACAGTCATGCGAAACAGAACGGGAGACTCTAACCCAAACCATAAGTATCTGAGCATGGGAGTGAACAATCTCATCTAGGATCATTTGAAGCAGACAAAGCACCTTTCTTATCGCTAATTACTGCGAAACGCTCTGTGCACTCAACCAAGAAGCTGATTACTCACAAGCCGGGCTGTAGCAAACTGCATTTCCACACAATTTCTATCAATTGCACATTGTGATGCTATCTCAGGAACGGGAGAAGATTTTTAGGGCAAGAAAAATTAATCCAATTAGACCTTCATTACACTTCAAGCTTCACTCCCTCCCACTTCTGAATTAGATTGAGGGAATGCATAAAAAGGTGCAAGCAGATGAAAATAACTTTAAAGCTAGCTTTACTGTAATTCTCTACCTGGCAAATAGCACAGAAGTGCACTCAGCCAACTGCAGTAAACATAATCTGATAAAATAAGCATTTGCTCTCAAAATTGAGTTGTAAGAATGTGAGGATGGCAGTATTTCTTTTCATATGAAGAGCTCTGAATGTATGAAAAAAGCCCATAAGCTATAAAACACATTTGAGTATATGGCACTGTGATTTGAACTGAGCTTTTGGTGGAAAGCAGGTTTAAATTTGTTTGAAACAGACATATAAAAAAGCTCTCAAACTAGCAACTCCTTAAATCGAATCTAGATACTCACTAAAAAAAGAAATAACAATACTGATTGTTTTGTAAAAGAAAATGTGAATAACGTGTCAATCCTGGGATTAATTGGTGGATTTACTGTTCACTCGCAAAAATTAGCTGCATTAATTTCTGGCAGTGTGTAAGTGTTAATGATTAAGTTAGTTAAGACCCTGGTGGTGGTCTTATTTTTGGGTCCAGCATCCATTTCCTGTTGTTTTAGTAGGCAACAAAAGCTAACACCTGACAAAGATCAAAAGGAACATTGAGAATCACTTCATTGAGCTTTGACACTATCGCCCTGAACACTACAAGACAAATAACCTGCAAAGGACAAAGAGAGAAGTTTGTGGTTTGGCTTACAGCGCACTTCCAGGTACATGCTCTGGATGTCCTGACCAATGGAGTTGCGGGCGGTGCAGAGGTACTGGCCGGCATCAGTGAACTGCACGTATTTCAGAGTCAGAGAGGACACACGGGCATCGCTGCGCACAATCACGTTCCCATCCAAACTCTAGAGAAAGAGAATGTGAGAGTAAGAAAAAGCAATGTAAAATACAAGTATACAAGTAGGCTACCATTCAAAGGTTGGGGTTTAGAAAGATTTTTAATGTTTTAATGTTTTTTAATGTCTTCGATAATAAATACAAAAAAACTGTAATATTACAATTTAGAACAATGTTTTATGATTTTAATATACTTAATAGCATAATTTATTCCTGTGATACAAAGCTAAAAATTTAGCATCATTAATTCAGTTTTCAGTGTCACATGACCCTTCAGAAATCATTCTAATACGCTGATGTATTGTCAATATTGGAATTTTTTTTGTTGCTTATTATTTATTTGCAACCTGTGATTTTTTCCGGGATTCTTTGATACAAAATAAAAAAAAAAAGTAATAATATGTATTTTTTGTCTTTTTTTTAAAAACAAATTATTTTATTTATTAATTTTTCTGTGTTAAATGTGTTAAATTAGTAAAAAGTGTTAAAGACATCTTGTTATAAATTTTTTCTATTTTACATAATAGCTGCTTTTAAAATTTTTAGTTTCCAAAAAAAAAAAAAAAAATTAAGCAGCTTTTAACATTGATATTCAAATTAATCAAATAAATCAGCAAATTAGAATTATTTCTGAAAGATTCTGAAGACTGGAGTAATAGACAATGAAAATTCCACTATGCATCATATTAATAAATTATTTATTAGAATATATTAACATAGAAAACCATTATTTTAAATATTATTTCAATATTACTGTATGTTTTCTGTATCAAATAAATGCAGTCTTAAAGAGCAGAAGAAAACATCTAAATCTGAAGCCAACATTTTTAACAACAGTGTATATTACAGATAGTTAACCATAAATGCCAGTGCTAGGGGAACAAGGTTTATCTTTAAAGTGAAAGTTCACCCAAAAATAGATACATCATCTTTACTGTCTCATATTTCTGTAAACCTGTATGATTTTGTTATAGAATATGAAAAACAAAAGACTACATTCTGCTGAATTTTATATGTCCCAGACCTAAATTTTAGAATATCAAAGACAAGCTTGACATCCACATCCACACATATTGTGAATCTGAATCAAGTGATTCACCAAAGAGATTGGACTCAAAAGAATGATTCAATCAAACCAAGTCAAGGTTTTCTTGTGCAAAACAACTTTAGGTCAGTCATGCAGGGTTGGAAAGCCATGAGGGTGAGCTGATGCTGATTTCTTATTTCATCATTGGAAAACAATTCAGTTTTTTTTTTTATGTCATTCCTGCACACAACTACAGATACCAGTCGAAGGGGCAGCATGTCTTTGTGTTTCAAGTTCTGTCTGGGGCTCAGGGGGGTATTTTAAGAGACAGAGAGGCAGGGATCAATAATGAAGTGGACCACACAGCAGGGGCCACTTTAAAGCCTTTTCTCCTCAAAGCCTGTTTGAACAGCACAGCTGGGACAATCTGCTAACAGTTTTACTCCCTGGCTCCATCCCGCACACATGGACATACTCTTTAGCTTGTACTGCGTTTACTCTACTGCCCATCTCTGGTTACTACGGTGATCTGAGATCCTAAGGTTGGAGTTGCTTTGAATTCAGCAATCAATGCTACTTCCAGCTGTTACAATGAAAAGCCAGCATGTTTTTCATCACTGCTCTGTGTTGAATTGAATCTCAAAGCATTTCTTGCTCATATTCTTGGTTGTTTCACTAGTTTTCAAAAGCAACTAAAAAGTCCCTTCAGATCCCCTTTACAAATTTCATTCATTTGCCACAAACAGAATGTTTTTTGTTTTTTTTTTACACATAAATAAAACATAATTATTAACAAACATATTCATTTATTTATTTATAAAAAAAGTGAATCTATAAATAAGAGAGTTTTGTGTTCGGACCACAAGGTTAAAAATATAGATCTCTTAAATATTATTCAAGAAATGTGTCTATGATGCAAGTGAATGGATCTTAACATTTTAAGAGATCATAATCTTTTATCATGAGGCAAAATATTGAATATTTTAAATCTATTCTTCATTTTTAATTCCACATATAGTAAAAAACATACAATATTTATTTGGTTCTCCATTTAATTGGCTACACATTTACAACCAAGCACCTTGAGACTGAAACTGAAAAATTGCATCAACTCTCCATACAGTATGTTACCCATACATTAGTGACAGACACATGCGGGCTTGATCTTCAAAAGAACAAATCAAATGAAAATCCACAGATTAATGACACTCATGTAATTTACAAGAAAATTAATTGACTGAGCGAATCTGACTTGCATAATGTGACCCATGTTAATCAGAGAGTGCAGCGTCTTCCATGACATGTTTAAATAGATTTATTAGTCATGCCAGCTGACACCACATTACTCAGTTAACAAATACAAGCCACCAGCCAACGATATCCACATGAATACCTATTCCCATTCAATGCGAACAGACATTTAGAGAGAAAAAGCGTAGCTGTCAAAGCCTGATATTAACAATAAGCACTGTTGACATTCACGAGCAGTATTCAGTGCAGCAGAATGAATAAAATAAGCCCAGGAGAGCCGGATGCGCTCTACATTTTTCGTGCTTAGCGAAGCGTACTTTGTTTCACCTGCACTACAATGTTGCTATCGCATGTACATGCATACCGAATGAAATACGGGATGCTGTTTTGAGCATCGAATAACTCACAGCAAACTGCTCAGTGTATGATTCACATTTTTCTTTAAGACAAGGCACCGCAAAACGTGAACATTAGCGAGCACCTTTCATCAGTGCCACAGACGGTCCCCCGACAGCATGCGAAGACAGCCGGGAAATAAGATGTTTCTGAAACCTGCAGTGGCACTTCATTTATAAAGTGCCTGTTCAATGGTCAGTGAGAAATCTGACTGCGGAGCGGAATGGAGTGTACGTGGCGCTGAAATCCAATCAATTCACAAACTTGATTTAAGGTGTGGTGGCTTAGTCACGATCTGAGGGATTGAGTGCTTTAAGTAACAACCAGGGTCTCGACCATAAATTCCATCCTGCTTGTGCCTCACGTTCAGAGGACTGTTAGTATGCAGGGCTGTCGAGCGAGTCCCCTCCCGTTGCATAGTAATTGACAGTAAGCCACATATGCAGAGTCTTTCCTGTTTTATGTGTGTACGTAGGGTCGGTTGAATATAAACCTTCACGATTTCTTTGAACGATTTCTTTGAACGTTAACCTTGAACGCTTCCGGCAAATCACTTTGCGCCTTTACCTCCTTGTCTGTTGTCAAATTTTGCAGAAAACAGTGGGGAGGGAGAGACAGAGAACATTTCGGCTTAGGTTTCGAGCAGTGAAATGCAATCACTGGCCTGTGCGCATCTTATCTCAGCTAATAGCGAACGTAGGAAGCCTCATCCGTTTCTCTTGAAAGAGCAGGCAACCAACGGCGGAACACAATCAGAGCTCACATTCAAGGTCTCTTGCGTGAAAGAAAGGGATTTCTTCTGTTCCCTAGGGGGAGAAAATGGTAGGTGACGGATATCATATTGTATGACTGCACTGACAAAGAGACAATGTCAGGAAAAAAAAGCTGTTGCTGGGAAAAGCGAGTCAAACGGTGTCCTGCACTTCAGATTTCACGCTAACAAGAACTGGAAGAGCACTCTAGCACAGACAAGATGGATCACAGTGTGTCCAAATGCGGAAGAGAATAAATCGGAACTTTTGATAAAGATGGTCTATCTTGGATTGATGCAAGACGTGTTGAGAAATAGCTGCCCTGAGGTGGTCTGCAGCAGTTACATTCTAGACAGTGAACTGGCTAGACGTTTTAAGATTGAATGCTAATTGTATTCAGTCAAGGTCACATACTGTAGTACATACATACTTATATGTTGCTTCTTCTTCAAGTCGAACATACCTATTAAAAAGTACACGGCAAACAACTATATAATGGCACACACATGCTCTGCTCACTCCACAGTCTCCACTAACAAGGGAATAAGGATGATCACTTCGATGCCTGTGAACCGTTCGACACACGCTTCACATAGCATTACACCTTTAAAATATATATAATAGGGCTGTCTAAATTTAAAAAGGCTGTTTGACTATATCAGGCGATGACTCAATTATAAATCAGGATTTTTGAGGCGATTAACATCTTGGAAGGTTATGTAACTAAGTCTTAATGGGTCGCGTTTTAGTCATTATTTCATACTCATTCCATTGTCTGAACAACAGAAATGTTAAATCATTTTTATTTTATTTAAATAAAAAATGAAAACTTCAGAAAAATGTAGCTGCATCACCAAGCAATATGTGGGCATATAAATTGCATATTGCAAACAAATGCAATAGGAAGTATTTAATGAACAGTACTGTGCAAAAGTCTTAGGCCACTAGTATTTTCAGATATTTCTATCTTTTGCATAGAGTAGCGTGTCAGTTGGAAATATCAGTTTACATTTCCAAACATTATTTGGTCATTAATTGTAATAATGCAGTGAGATTATTGTCTGACAACAGCCAGTGCTCCACACAGAGATCTGATCTGATCAT